>JAQQSW010019882.1:0-10958 GCA_028646575.1 Pseudocheirus occidentalis
TTCTTTCCTCCCTCCCTCACTTTCTTGCTTCCTTCCATCCATCTATCTCCTAATGCTACCATTATCTCCTCACCCAAATAAAAAACAAAAAATAAAACACATCATTGGAACAAATAACCATTGTCCAGACAAGCAAATGGAATTGACTGCTGTGGACGGCTACCTGTTGGGATGTCATAACCCACCTCTTCCTGCATCCTCTGGAGTCCAAAGGAAGGCTTCTGCCTGGTCTTTGTGGCTCTCCCTGGCTCCCTGTACCTAGGAAGCCCCTGGGGGAATTGAGTCCCTGGGCGGAAGCCACACTTCATGGGAAGTTTGCTTCCCGTTCCTGGGCCTGGGCTGTGATGGCTCCTGTGTCTCCATTTTAGTAATGAGGAAGTAAAGTCCGGAGCAGGAAGTGATTGAATTGGGATTTGAACCCAGGTCCTCAGACTGAGATCCAGCTCCTCCACATTGGGCAATGATGCCTTTCTGTTGAGGAGGACCAGATTTATTACTAATATTTGTATGAAGACAAACACAGCTATATTCCTTGCCTTTGTCCAGTACTTTCACCAACTTCTCTCTCAATTATTCTTTGTGTCCTCTTGTGAAGCAATTAAGAGAGGCATCCTTGTCCTTACTGGACAAAGGAGGAAACTGAGGGACAGATTGGGGCTCTAGCTTGCCAGTGCTCACACAGGTACATTAGAGCTAGCGGAGGATGAGGGATCAGTTAGGCCAGTGAGGCTCTCAATGGGGAGGCCCACAGCAGGCCCCTCAATTTGGGGGGGAAGGGTCAGGCAGGGTACATGGCTGGACTAGGGTGTGGATGGTAGGCAGAGAGATGACACCTCTTGCAGGGCTGGGAGGGGGCAGAATAGAAGAAAGAGGCTAGTGTCTAGCAGTAGCCAATGGCCCTGTGTCCTCCGTCCTGGGCTGACTGCTTCTGGAGTGTAAGGCTAGTTCTGGGTTAACACATTTTAAGCTGGAGAACATCTGGGGGCAGGCAGCCCAGATGGGGAAGGTCTAATATTCACCACGTATGAGAATCGGTTAAAGGAACTGGGTGTGTTTTAGCCCAGGAAAAAGATGATTTGGGGGGGGGCATGATGGCTGCCTTCAAATATGTGAATGAGATATCACCCCATGCTGAATCAATCTTGCTAACAATCAGAGGTGTCCCAGGGCTTGTGGAGGTGGTGGGATCCCCTCACGGGCCATCTCTAAGCACAGACTGACTGGCCCCTGGGGGAGGTCCCTTATAGCTCAGACGCTCTGGGATGCTGTACGTTGGGGGCCCCAGGTCACAAACCTGGCAGGGGAGAGGGCTGGGGGTGGGGTGTCCTGGCACGCAGCATTTCCTAGAGAAGAATGTGAACTTGGGGTGTGTTTCCAGCAGACCATGCATACTAATGAGAAGACTGCCTAGGTGATTACCCAAGGTCTTGGTCTAGTGAGTAAATACCTGTGGTGAAGTGAACACCATGGTACCCAGGCACTTACTTATGACTTGACTACGAGATGCCCTTTGCCAGCCAGCAGTGACAGGCCATGCTTTCTTCCTTCCTTCTTTCAGATTGCCCAGAGAGGCTTCCCATCGTTACCCGCCAGCAGGCCCCCTCCTGTTCCTCAGCAGCCCCAGAGCCATTGGAGAATCCCCCCGGCTCTCCCAGGGGAAGGGGTTTTTCCTGACTAGAGCATGGAGAGGCACCGCTTGGATCTCGCTCATGCAGAGAACACAGTCGGGTGGCGTGGACGGATCAGACAGCCACAGGTTGGAAGTGGGAAGGCCCTTGTATTACACACTAAGGGTGTTACGATGTCCCCTTTATAGATGAGGAAAGCAGGGCTCACAGGGACTGACCCACCTAAAAACGGATGGGACGGGGCAGAATTTGAGCCGAGGCCCCTGATCACAGACCCCACAGCTTCATCTCATGCCATGCCAGGGGTCTCTTGCCTTTCAAACACCCCCTGAGTCTTGGGCCTAAAGGGCCACTGTGTTACTATCTTCTGGCGTAACAGGAGGAGGAAAGCCGGTGCCCAGTGGGGTCCCTGTTAGAACTGAGGAGGCCTGAACGAGCCCCTGTCCCCCCACGATGCCAGCTGAGGCTGCCCTCTCCAGCTTTCTTCCAGTCTTAGCTCCAGCAGGAAGTGTTTCTAAGTCTTCCTTCTCTTAATTATCTTCCCTTTATCCTGACTTGTGTCTGTCTGTTTACATGTTGTCTCCTCCATTAGACTGTAAGCTCCCCAAGGGCAGGGATTGTCTTTTGCTTCTCTTGGGATCCCCTGTGCTTAGCATGGGGCTTAGCACACAGTAGGGGCCTAATGCATGTGGACTGGCTGACTGACCGTCTATTGTGAGCCAAGGAGTTATGGATGCCACCTGGGGGAGGCTGAGTTAGCTTTGCCTTTAGGTGGATCCATCTGGGGTCCAGTCAGGTCTTTTGGTTGGAGGCTGATTTAAGTGCAGCTTTAAGAGTATTGGAGGTGGGCTCTGGAGACCCCAGCTTGCAGGCTTGTGTCTCCCGGACAACAAACGCTTCTACCTGAGGGGGAGAGGGGGTTGATGGGGTTGGTAATTTGAAGCCTTGGTTCTCTGTGGTCTGGTGGAGCAATCCTTGACCAGCGACTGAGACAGGACATGTCTGTGGCCAGTCCTACTGCCAGCTGCTCAGGTTTCCGTTGTGTGGGTCTGGGATCAGGGGAGTAGCTGAGCTAAGTTCTCAGGGGCTTGTCTGCAGAAGACTAGACCTGGTTTGGCTTGTCCAGCCATCAGTGACTGACAAAAGTTCCTTAGTCTTTGCTGGTCAGTAAAGTCACAAGTGTGTCACACAATCAGAGTGAATTATCTTGAGTCCCTGAGCACAAGATCAGGCCTAGATGGGAAGGGTCCATGGGAGCTGAGATCAGGGCTTCCTGGAGCAGGGGAAGCTGGGTAGATACTGGGTGGGTGGAGAGCAGAAAAAGCCTCCTGTCCAGCCAGCTCTGAGGAGGCCAGCCCAGCCCAGGACAGTATGTGGGAGGAGGGTGTGTGGCAGGGCAATGGCCAGTGGGGAACCTGCCGCTGGTCTCAGCCTCAGAACCGGACTGGGACTTTCTTCTGCCTCTTCCCAGGGTCCCTCTCCTGGGCCCAGTCTCCTTGGTGCAGACTGGGCTTCTGAATGTTTAGTCTGGAGGAGGCTGCTCTGAGCAAGTTAGAACCACCCTTCCCCAGGGGGGCTCCCCAGCTTGGGGCTGTCCCCAGGTTGCCCCCAGCAAGTTTAATGAGCTACTTAGAGAAAATTGGCCCCAGCTTTGGGGCTGCTGGGGTTCTGGGGATGAGGCCCCTGCATCATTAGGGAGATAAGTCATCACTATCTGGCGGATGGGGCTTTTATCCAGGTGCCAACAGTTACACAGCTCCCCTTGTAAAATCCACAGCCACCCAGACCCGTGGGCAGGGGCCAGAGCAGGCAGGGCAGGAGAGGGAGCAGTGCGGCTGCAGAACACTCTGGGTGGGAGCTGCCCTCCAGGGGTGGTGGCTACCTTCACTAGCAGCTTGGCCACGTTCAAGAATGCATGTGGGTGTGGGGAGCCGTGTGGCTGCCACGTGAGGGCACGTATGGATCTGTGCATGCACGTGCATGTGTGGGAGTGGGTGCTTGCCTGTTTATGCCTGGTGTACGCCTGGGGTACTTTAAGACCTTTGCTATCTCTGATATAGAAGTATCACAGAATGAGCAAATCTGCCCCATCAGGGCTCTGGAGCCTGGAGCTCTGTGTACCCCCTCACTCCTCTCTTGGCCCTCTTCCTTTTGCCACCCCCTTGGTAGGTGAGCTAAGATGCAGCTCTCACTCACTGGGGAGGGAGAATGAACGGTAACTAACTGGAGTGGCCCGTGGTGAGCTGTGGCTCGCCATTTATGTATATGACAAGCCCAGGTCCCAGCCCCTCAGTAGAGAGGGCACAGAGCATCACATGCCTTACCCTCTTCTGCTGTGGAGCAGAGAGTGCTCTGGGCCCAGCCTGGAGCAAATCTAGGCGAGGTTTCATGTCTTGGGACGTACAAGGTCGGAGACCTTAGAACAGAGAACAGAAGATCTGAGCTGAGAGGGAACCTGAGAATGTTGAATAGAAGAGGTCCAAGCTGAGAGGGCCCTTAGAACACAAAATATACAGGACTTTAGAACTGGAAGGAACTCAGAACAGAGAGCTCTAGAGCAGGGAGGATCTGTAGAACTTGGAACATCATAGCTTAGCAGGCCACTCACTCAATCAGGCGGTCTATATGAAGAACTCACTTATGTGACAGGTAATGTGCTCAGCCAGGGTAATATGGGACTGATCAATGACAGTGCATCTGGTGGGCCTGATGGTATGGAATGATGGGGCCTGGGGCTCTGAGCATGTGCACAGAGTCTACAATGGAAGAAATGGGCTTGTGATTGGCTGTTGGGCCAGTACTAATGGTGCTGCCTGGCCAAAGTGAGTTCTTTCTCTGGATGTGTGGTCTTCTCCATTAGAGGGCAGGACTTGAGTCTTTCCTTTTCTTTGTCCAGCCCACGTAAACCTGGGAGTTGGGAGGAAGAGGTGGGACTTGGGGCTCTCTTTTTCTGAGTCAATGAGAAGTCAGAAAGTGATCTCACTGTTTCTTTCTCTTTTGTGTCCATTCCTTCCTGCTGAAAGATCAGACATTGCTCTGCCCTTGTGGTCTTTGGAAGGTTAAGCTGCCAGAGACGTGGGAGCTGGAAAACCAGGGTCTGCCAGCACCCAGCCCAACAGGAAGTGTGACCTGCTTTACCCAGCCCAGAGGTGGGTCAATGCCAAGACTGTCCTGCAGTGCTCCAGTGAGCCCACACCCCTCTGGGAAGGGAGTTGAGTGGGATGAATGTCTTGAAGCAAGTCCCTTTAAGCTTGAGCCCACTTTTCCTAGGGACTGATGTGTAGAGGGAAGGTAACAGGGACCCCTGGAGTTTATTGAGAGGAGGAGTGACAGGGTCAGACCTGCCCTTTAGGAAAATCTCTTTGTCCACCAAGTAGAGGCTGGTTTGGAGGAAGCAAAAGCAGGGAGGCCAGTCTCCATGGAAGTCTTAAAAGTTGTGAATGTAGATGGGTGCTCACTAACATTAGGAGACATTTTACTTTCAGAAATTGGCCCTATTGTGTCCTACTTTGGAACTACAAAGCAAATGCTGCATGGTTCAAGGGCAGCTTCTCTGGCACTTTCCTTGTGAGTAAGATGTGAGGTATTGGTGCGTGTGAAAATGTTGGGACTGGAGCAGAAGACCACAGAAGAGTCATTGGGGCTCCAAAGCTGAGCTGGCTGGAGCGGGGACAAAGCTCTGAGCTGAGATTCAAAAAGACCTGGGTTCCAGTCTTTCCTCAGATCCTCACCAGCCGTGTGACCCTGGACAAGTCACAGTATTTCCCTGGGCCTCAGTTTTCCCATCTCTAAATTGGGAGTGCTAGTGGTGGCTACAATGAGAACCTTCGCCTTAGAGTAAGGACCCAATGATAATGCCTTTAAACCTTAAAGCCCATAGAAATATTGATGATTACTCACATGCATACTTTATAAGCCTAATGACCACAAAATACTTTATAAGTATGAGTCTTTATTATTAGGGCCTGCACTAGGATACAAGGGGGCAGCTAGATGGTGTCACAGGGGTAGAGGGCTGGACCTCAACTCAGGAGGACCAAGCTGGGTGACCCTGGGCAGTCATTTCACCCTGTGTGCCTCAGTTTCTTCATCTGTAAAATGAGCCAGAGAAGGACATGGCCAACCCCTCTAGGATCTCTGCCAAGAGAACCCCAAATAGGGTCACACAGAGTCTGAAATGACCAAACCACAAGGTACAAACATTTTACCTTGGAGGGGCTAAAAACCAGTGCCCACTAACCTGTATGAGTTTAGCCTCTTAGCCTCTGTTCTCCAGTCTGTTGCTGAGAGCTCAAGGTCAAGGACGGAGAAGTCTGGAAGGGGAAGAAGGAAAAGCATTTGGGAAATATCCCAATATCCTGGAGGGACAGGTAATAGGTGCAGAATCATAGACATAGAAGGCTGACTAGTCTGTAATTTGATGATGGGGAAACTGATCCTCAGAGAAAGGACCTATCTTGCTCAAGGGCCACACAGAAGGCGGTGACATGCGTAGGACTGAAACCCTGGTCTTTTGGTCCTGGTTCTAAGCCCTTCCTCCACGTGACTCTCTGCTCAGTGCATGACCACCCTTCATTCTTCCCTGTGTTTCTATTCATTTCAATCTGTCCAGGGATGTGCCTGCAAATATTTAACAACTGGCTCTCACACCAAATTTTAAGTTTAATGAGCTTAATAACATTTTCTCCACCACTTTTTTTGGGGTCAAGGCTATTAGGGTTAAGTGACTTGCCCAAGGTCACACAGCCAATAAGTGTGTCAAGTGTCTGAGGTCAGATTGGAACTCAGGTCTTTCTGACTCCAGGGATGGTGCTCTATTCACTGTGTTCCCTAGCTGCCCCCAATCACTTTCTTACATCTAGACAATCAGCAAAATAATAAATTAATCCCTAATTTTTAGTGTTGGCTGATTTCTAAGGTGAACATGCTCACGCTGACAACTTGATCATCAGCTCTCTGAGTTTAGAAGGTAGAGCTGGCTCCAGCACACCTCCAGAAGTAGGTAAAGAAAGTCTTGGTTTTACTCTAATATGTTTCTAGATGAAGACTGTCAAGCCTGGCTAATGAATTACAAGCACACACTGCTCACAAACAGATTTTACAGTTGAGGAAACTGAGGCAGGTGGAGGTTAAATGCCTTGTCCAGGGCTGCATAGTAAGTGGATTTGAACTCAGGCCTTCCTGACTCCAGGCTTAGCATTCTATTCGCTGTACCACCTAGCTTCCTTAAGGAGGTAGGATATAACTTCCTATGTGTATACCCACCAAGCTAAATGCCTTATAGAGAAGCTATAATGTTGGTAGAACAAGACAGATTCCAATAAATTACATGAGGCAGAAAGAAAACCTTTGCCTCAGATATCTATATACAAATATTTAAAGTATATGCAACAACCAAGAGGTGCTAGAGATCCTAATACATGGAAACTGTTCAGTGTCAGGGGCAGGTTTGGGGAGATTAGACCTGAGGCAGAACAGGATTGTGGACAAAAACATATCTTATTTTTTTAAAGAGCAGAACAGGTTTTAAAAAGGCATGTGGGTGGGTGGTAGAAGGGAGCATGAAGGAGTAGCATTCTTTATTAAAAAGGTAGACTCTTGGGAGGAAATCTGGGGACTAGAGTGGGGAAATAAGGTAAAAAGTATTTGTGTGCAGATCGGTGATAGGTGATATAGGTAATTTGATAGCAGAGTGTGCTACAGACCTCTTGGCTAGAGAGAAAACAGGTAACAAAGCATCGGTCTGATATGGAGGCTTGGTAGTGTGATGCTGTGGGAGACCTCTTTTATTAGGACACTGTTGGAGCCCTCTCTCTGCCCAAAGCATAGCAGAGATGATTTTTGACTTGATTTAATAATTTTATCCTTTAGAAGGTAGAGGAACCAATGAGGGGACATTCTATTCTGACTCTGATTCTTACTAACAAGGAGGAACTAACCACTTCTTGAAGTAGAAATGATGGAAAACTTAGGGAAGGATATGACTGTCTTGAGATTTTTTTTGAAAGTGAAAAAAAATCTGGTTCAATCTGCACTTAAAGTTCTTTCTCTGGAGGTGAATAGGCAACATTTTCATTATGTGTTCTTTGGAATTGTCTTGGATCACTATCTTCATTGGAGCAGCTAAGTCCTTCACAGATGATCATTGTTACAATATTGCTATTACTGGATACAATGTCTTGGTTCTGCTCACTTCACTTTGCATCAGTTCATACAAGACTTCCTAGATTTTTCTGAAACCATACCAGTTGTCATTTCTTCTAGCACAATATTCCATCACAATCATATGCCACAACTTGTGTAGCCATCCCCCAATTGATAAGTATCCCTTCAGTTTCTCATTTGTCACCACAAAAAGAGCTGCTATAAATATTTTTTTCTACATGTAGGTCCTTTTCTTTTAATTTCTTTGGGTCAAAGGGCACACACAGTTTTATAGCCCTTTGGGCATAGTTCCAAATTGCTCTCTAGAATAGTTGGATCAGTTCACAACTTCTCCAACAGTGCATTAGTATCTTAGTTTTCGTACGTCCCATTCAATATTTATCATTTTCCTTTTCTGTCATATTAGCCAATCTGAGAGATGTGAATTTGTATCTCAGAGTTGTTTTACTTTTAATTTCCCCAATCAGTAGTTGTTTAAATAATTTTTCATACGGCTACAGATAGTTTTGATTACTTCTTTTAAAAAGTGCCTGCTCATATTCTTTGACTTTCATTTGAGTAATGGGTCTTATTTTTATAAATTTGCCTCAGCTCCCCATATAGTTGAGAAATGAGGCCTTTATCAGAGAATTTTACTGTAAAACACCCCCTCAATTTCTTGTTTTCCTTCTAATTTTGGGTATATAATTTTTGTTTGTGCAAAATCTCTTTAATTTCAGATCATCAAAATTATCCATTTTACTTCTATTGATTCTCTCTCTCTCTTGTTTGGTCACAAACTCTTCTCTTATCCATAGATCTGATAGGCACATTGTTCCATGCTTCTTCATTTATGATATCAACCTTTACATCTAAATCATTTGCCCGTTTTGACCTTGTTTGGGTATACCGTGTGAGAACCTAAGTTATGCCTAGTTTCTGCCAAACTGCTTTCCAGTTTTCACAGGAATTTCTGTCAAATGGTGAGTTCTTACACTAATGGCTTAGATCTTTGGATTTATCAAATATTAAAACAAATGACTGTGGTCATTTACTATTATACATGATGTATCTACTCTATTCCACTGACAGACCACTCTGTCTCTTAGCCAGCACTAGATTATTTTGAGGGTCACTGCTTTATAATGTAATTTGAAATTTAGTACTGATTGACCCCTTTTCTTTGCTTTGGTTTTCATTGATTCCCTTGATAGTCTTGACTTTTTGTTCCTCCAGAGGAATTTTGTTATTCGTTTTTCTAGTTCTATAAAATAATTTTTGGTAGTTTTACCAGTGTGGCACCAAATAATTAAATTATTTTACATAGAATTGTAATTTTTATTATATTGTCTCAACCCATCCATGAGCCATTAATATTTCTCCAATTGTTTAAATCCGCCTGTGTGAAAAGCATTTTGTAATCGGGTTCATCGGTTTATCTCAGCAGGTGACCCCCGAGAGTGTTACACTGTTTGCAGCTATTTTATTTTATTTTTAATTAATTTTTAAAATTTTCTTGTTTACATCATTCCTTTCCGTGAGATTTTGAGGTACAAATTTTCTCCCAGTCTTTCCCCTACCCACCACCCCCAAAACGGCCATCCTACTGTAAAGCCCCTCCCCCAACAGGCTCTCTTTTACGCCCTCCTACAACAGCACTCTAACTTTCTGGTAGGGCAGGGAGGGTCTCATATATGTATATGTATATGTATTTATGTATGTATGTATATGTATGTATATATGTATGTATGTATGTATATATGTGTATATATGTATGTATGTATATATGTATGTATGTATGTATATATGTTTTGTTTTGTTTTTTAACATTTGATTGTAGAGCTTTAAATTCTAGATTCTTTCGGTTTCTCCCTTGTCACCCACCCCCACTGGAAGGAGAAGCAATTCAATACAGGCTGTACATGCGTAATTACGCAGGACATCTTCACAGTGGACGTATTGTGACAGACTGATCATATGTCTTTCCTTCCTATCCCACCCCCCTTGTTCTATTCTTTACTCTGTCCCTGTCCCTTGACTGATGTGTGTGCTTCCAACAACCCTCCCCCAGACCCTGCCCTCCCCTCCATCTCTCATCCCCACACCCCCTACTCTCCTGTGGGGCATGATGCCCAGTTTAGAATTTGTCTTTCCTTCCCTAAGCCAAATTCGATGAGAGTAAATGAAGGTAAAGTTGTAACAGTTATCCCTTGCCTCTTCTATATGAAATGATTAACCCCATTTTGTCTCTCCCTATCCCTTCTCATTCTAATCCTCTCCCACCTCAGAAGTTCACCTTTTAAAGTATCATCCCTTGGGGCGGCTAGGTGGCGCAGTGAATAGAGCACCGGCCCTGGAGTCAGGAGTACCTGAGTTCAAAACCGGCCTCAGACACTTAACACAAAAAAACTAGCTGTGTGACTTTGGGCAAGTCACTTAACCCCAACTGCCCTCCAAAAAAAAAATAAATAAAGTATCATCCCTTCATATTCAATTGGTCCTGTACCCTCTATGTACACATATACACACATGCTCAGATATGTATTCATATGCATATATACCCACCTATATAGACATATGTGTAGGTATACATACATATACATACATGTATATATACATACACATACATACATGTATACATATATATACACACATACATATACACATTTGTATTCCCTTCACCTATCCTCATACTAAGAAAAGTTTCATAAGTTATTATTATCATTTTTCCATATTGGCATGTAAATAGTCCAACTTTGATAAGTTCCTTATGATTTCTTTCCCATATTTACCTTCTCATGCTTCTTGTGTTTGAATGCCAAATTTTCTGTTCAGTTCTGGTTTTTTCAGCAAGAATGCTTGAAAGTCCTCCACCTCACGGAATGACCATATTTTCCCCTAGAACATTATACTCAATTTTTCTGGGTACATGATTCTTGGTTTTAATCCCAGCTCCCTTGCTGTCCAGAATATCATATTCCAAGCCCTTCCATCCCTCAGTGTAGAAGCTGCCAGATCCTGGATTATCCTAATTGTGTTTCCACAGTATTCAAATTGTTTCCTCTTGGCAGTCTGTAATATTTTCTCCTTTACGAGGGGATTCTGGAACCTGGCAATAACATTTCTTGGAGTTTTCTTTTGGGGGTCTTTTTCAAGAGGTGATTGGCGAATTCTTTCAAGTTCTAT
>JAQQSW010019883.1:0-10958 GCA_028646575.1 Pseudocheirus occidentalis
CCCTAAGTATCTGATCTACTTAGCCCTAGGTAACCTATCCACTTAGCCCTAAATATCCAACAAATTGATTACCATTACAGATTGTTCTACATACCTTTCACACTTAACACATATTATATTTTACTTTCCCTATTAATGTTATCTATAGAAAATTTATCGTTGAAAAGACACCTTGTATTTTGTTCCCTTATGACTCATTTATTGCAATGAAATTAAGTAGAAACTTTTGATTTATGTTATGCTTACCTTGTACCAACACTAATTTACTTAATTATTCTACAAAAATATTTACTAATACTTTCCAGTAATCTCAGATACCAAGGTTACCATCTTCTATGCCCAGAATTATATTTTAAATTAAGTATGATATTCCTGTTAGGAATTTGTAGGTAAACTTAAATTTATAGGTAAACTTAATTTATAGGTAAACTTAAAAAAAAACTTAGCTAAGTGAATGATGATGATATATTATTGTACCCAATGATATTTAACACAATAAAGCAAAGCATCCTTGCACCGCCTTTTTCCTATATGATTTCTGCATTTGAACTCAGCTTAATTACAGGGACATAAAGGTGAATGTAGTCTCATGATACTATTAAACTGTTACAAAAAAATTAGAAATTAGTTCTTTCCCCCAAAGGAAACATATAAACTCTCTTGAATCAAAAAGAATATATAGCCTAATTATGATGCTATTTTTTTGCTAGTAGCGCACTTTACCTGTTGCTTGTGCTCCTTTTTGTCAACAAGAAACATTTATTAAATACTTATGGGTCAGGCATTGTGTAAGAGCTGGGAATACAAATCCCCTCACCCACACTCATCCCTCACCTCCCAAAAAAAGACTTCCTGCCTTTGAGGAGCTTATTTTATGATGGAGAGGAAGATGACACATAAAAAGTAGCCCGCAAGTAAGGAGAGGAAGAAGGAAGGAATCTGTAGAGGGTTGTATATCAGGCCATATATAGCCTTCTTCTCAATCAGATAATGTGACAATCCCCTTGACCCACTGCCCAATCACAAAGTAATAAGGTATGAGCATTCCTGAAAAACAAGCTTTCTGCCATAGGCTCCATGTGACCGCATTGAGCCTGTTAGGAGGCAGAGTATATTTTTTCTAATCAGGGAAGGTTCTCAGAGTCACTTAAGCCTACGCCTATCAAAGGGCCTAGGGGCAGGGAAAATCTTCAGATTCCCATAACAAGGATATATGATGGAGAAGTCTGAGTTCTAACCTGGTCAAAATAAAGATATGGTAGGCTTGGGATTCCTCCTTAAACAGAGGATCTGGATCCAAGGATGTAGGGCTGCATCCAAGGTGTTAATTCCAAGGCTAAAGTTATCTTTTTATATGAAGAGCTTTTTGTGGTCTGGTGGTGAGGAGCCTGATGAGAAGTGACTTTGTTTGGACTGTCTCAGATCCTTGCTTCTCTGTGGGGAACCTGGATAATGGAGCTATTGTCTGCATTCACCTTCAACATGTTCCTATAAATTATAGAATCATATTAACTGGAGGGGATCATTTAATAGATGAAATTGAGTTTACACCTGAGTTGACATAGATAGTGACAGATCTGAAACTAGATCCTGTGTCTCCTTATTTCTAGTCTAGTGGTCATGCCAAAATGATATAGTACATGGCTTTAGGATTATTGACCTGCCCCTTCCTTTGATACTGATCCATGTTTTTGTTTCTTACTGTTCAACTATTTTTGTACATCATAGTTTAGCCTGAACTAAACTTTCAGAGTCTTGCCCAAGATTTTCCTACTTCTGTGCTTTTCTTTTTGTTATAGAGACCACACTTCCTCTATTTTCTCACTTTCAAATATTATGTCCCATGCAGAAAGTCCTTGGTAATACTGTATGTCCTATCTTTTTTGGTTGAGAAAATATAGACATAATTCTTCTTCATACCCACCCCTCACAGTGTGGCAAATTCCTATGAGTCCAACATAATATATTCTTTCTATTTATTGTTTCATTCCCTCTCCCTTTCCCAATAATTTTTTGATATTAGCAAACAATGGGAGCATTAGGATACAATTAAGGTTTTGTTTACATTCAGTGGGAGTTGATAGAGGTTTTCTAACAATGATACTGTGTGAATTTTCCTTTAAAAATATTTTGTGAAATGCTTTATTGATTTGAAGTTACAGTGATAAATTACATTGTTATCACCTCCATTTATCTCTTTCTGTTTTTTGTTTTTTTTCATTCATTTTTTGTGATCAGTTGGATCACCTTGCATTGCCCAGACTGGAAGTACAATGGTCATTCATGGGTCTTATCCCACCATGGATTTTTAGGGAAACTTTGTGCAACTCCATTTCTAACCTGGACCAGTTTACTCTTCCTTAGTCAGCCTGAGGGGGAGAGAATATAACAGGGTGAGAATATGTGATAAATAGTTAGAAGAGAGTCTAGGCAAATTATTACTGCCTAAAGAGGAGCCTCTCTGTTAAGGAAGGCAAATGATTAAACTGTTCAAGGCCCTTCTTTAAGGTAACAACCTCATTGCAGATGATAATGTTGTATTCTGTGAGGTTGAGAATAGGAAGGAACAAATGACAAGTATGATCTGGAGGAAACTGGATAGAAGTTGGGAGCTGGAAATTTTGTGTGGGTCTAATTGGACACAGGTCTTTGGAGCATTGGAAGGCAAGGCCCTCTCATGTCTTTAGTGATTAAAAAATGAATTTAGGTGAATTTAGGTGAATTCACATTGGGTGAATATAAAATTAATAATTATTGTTTCATTCTTTCTGGTTCATATTAGCATAATGTAATTTCCCTGTTTACCACTGATGATCATGATAATTTTTCATTGTTAGTTTTTCTGGGATCATGAGTGTACATATTTTGTATGGTTATTAGAGGGGAGAGTGAGTCCATCCCATCACCTATTAAAAGAATTAGATAAGGTAACTACTATGGGGAGACTGTTTGACTCCACATGAGCTGAAATTCCAAAAGGAAGTTGGGTGTGATCTAGTTGGGGGAGAGATTTTATGTCATTCATTAATAGCTCTACTAATCTAAACTGCTGTTTCATGCATCTGAAGAATCTCTTCTTTTAAATGCAATTTTAGTATCTATATATTTGGTTGATTGCTTATTAATTTGAATTGAATTCTGGGAGTTGTGCTGATACCTGTTCTTTTTGCATTCACGTGGTACCAGATTAAATTTACAAAACATTTAACTGTACGTTGTCCTATTTAATAAAGTTCTGTGAATAAGTTATGACATGCTTCAATATACTGTAATAATAGTATGTATACATGGGATTCATATGGTATGAATTTTTGAATAAAACTCATTTCCTTCTTTAAATATTTAAAATAAGTGAAAGTTTATTTTAGAAATCTTTAATTTTATTTTCCTTTGCAGATATGTACACTGGTGTAATTCATAAATACAGGCTATTGAAAAAGTTAAAATGTGATAGAATTTTCATGTCAATGAAAAATACAGAATGAATTTAAGAAAAGGAAATTCATAGTCTCAGATTATTTTTCAGAAGGACCTAAAGCTATCCTTTCTTGAGAGTTTTCTGGAGTATTATTTTGATCTTAAGGTTATACTTGAAAGGGATGAGGAGAAAAATTACTTTTATTAAAGGTAATTGGAAATGGTGTATGTCAAATTTCTTTTCACCTTGAAGTTACTATCTTGCAGCTGGGGAGAGCAAGACAAAATTTAAATAACTTGCCTAGTTAGACAACCACTAAACATACAGTCCAGAAATAGCATGCAGATTAGTGACATGATTTCAAGTGGCACCCTTTCAGACTCTGCAAGTAAAAGAAAAATCTGTCTTATAATAGAGTAGAGATTGATATCACATTTAAAATTTTTTATGAACATATTATCTGATTTAAAAAATTCTTTATTGACCATAAATTTAAAAAAAAAACCCAGCTTTTACTGCACAGTAACTGCCTAGCAAAGAACTCTTCATTGTAATAAAGAAGCATAGTTAAACTAAACAAACCAATATGTTGGTCATGTCAGACAAGGTAAACTCCTTATAGCACATGGGATCTATGATCTATCTTCTCCCTGTCAGCAAGAGAACACTAATATTGCATATCATTTTTCTGGAGACAAAAGTTGCTCATTGCATGGATCAAAATTCTAATAATGTGTTCAGTGTTGTTTTTGTGGTCATTTGTTAATCATTGTTTTCTTTTTAGGCTTTAAATCTGTTCTTACAAATCTAAGTTTCTGTAAATTTGTTATATTCTTGGTTTCTTGTGGCACAATAACATTCTGTTACACTAAAGTACTATCATTTATTCAACTCTTTCCATGTTAACCGCTTTTTTGCTAGGAAAAAAAATTGTAACTATAATTATTTTGTGTGTGTGTATATCTAAGACCTTTCTTTCTTCTTGGACCTACTTGGAGTGGATGCCCACTGAGACAAATGGTAGGCATAGTTTAATGACTTTTTTTAAAAGCAGAGTCCAAAATTGTTTCATCATGGTAAATGATTTTAATACAGTACTCATTTTTAAAAATCTCTTTGTATCTGAGGTAGATGCACTGTGTTCTAGAGAAGTTAATAAAAATCACATTTATTGATAACTTTTACTTGAAGTATATCTTTCTTTGTGTTGCTGAATTTCTCAGCCATAAAATTAAGGTGAATAACTGACCTGTAAAGGAATGGTTTTTGGTTGTAGTAGCAAGCAGTACAATTTTGCTAGACCAAAAAATAGCAAAGCTCCACTGATCTGGTATATTTTTTGAACTTTTAGAGATCTTTTTTATAATCTTGAAGACTACTAGATACAAGATACCAGAAGTAATTGTGATGATTGTTGGTGTTTATTTGCATCATGAATGAATTCCTTTGTCATGTCATGAATCAAAACTGGTACTTAGAAAGAGAGAGGGAGAGGGAGAGGACACAGTAGTCTTAATTTGTATTGCCTACTTCAAAGGTTTTTTGAGAATTAAATGAGATAATATATGTAAAAGCACTTAAATACTCAAAAGCACTGTTATTATTGCCACTGCCACTAATAAAATATGAAAGGATGTAGAGAAGCAAGCACTTCATAAATTTGCTACCTAAATACCATAGGAAATTACAATTCTTATCACAAAATTGTTCAGGCTATGCTGTGTAATTAGCTGAATGAGAAATATATAGTGCTTATCCATTAGTGCATGTGTGTATGTCTGTCAGTGTCTCGGAGAGACATTAGAGATAGACTCTCATAGGGACCCACAATTGAGCAGCAGTAAGGAAGCCAGTTGCATTTTCTTTGGGAAATTGCAAAGTACATTTAACAACCCCAACCTACTCACTGAAACAAAGAGCCATCTTTTTAATACTAATATCCTTTTAGTTTTGTATAGCTGTGAGGTGTAAAATAGCTTTAGAGTCTGGAAAGAATTGAAAAGTGAGTATCACCCAGAAGGTAATGGGTGTGGATAGGGTGTAGCACATTACTAGTAAGCAGTTAAGAAGGAAAAGTGGAGTAAAAGAGAATGAATGGGGGAAAAAAAAAAACATATTAAAGACTTAAGTGGTAAGCACCTTGCTAGTACTGGAGATGGGAATTATTCAATTAATTATTCAATTAATATACATTTGAATAAGGAAAATAATACACATTTGGGAAGTGAGTGATGGTCAAGGAGAGTCACCTTTTTTCCGGGAAAGTTACAGGGCAGGTAAGTTGATTTGATTGTGATTGTTGTTTCCAGAACTGGGAGTAGGAAGTACACTTGATATTTAGGAAGAGTTGTAGAAGTCTTGGTGGGGTGGTAAGGAGTGTGGAACTTTACTGAAATAGTGGTCTTAGAGAAATAGTCCTTAAACAAATGAAAGTGAAAATTGTTATAGATTAGTCATTGGCAAGAATGAAGGGTTATACCTTACACCAGGAGAACATTGTACACAATTACAGACACAATGTATCTGTGATAACTACCTTTGATAGACTGGGCTCCTCTCAGCAGTGCAACACTATGAGAAAACTTTAAGAGACTCATGATGAAAAGGGCTATCCACATCCAGAGAAAGAATTACAGAGTCTGAATGCAGATTGAAGCAAACTACTTGCTCACTCTCTCTTTTTTTGCTTTGTTTTGTTCCTTCTTCCTTATTGTTTGTTCTGACAGAGATGGAAACTTCTCAGATTATAGTCTAAAATCTAGTAAGGCTTTTCGTGGGAAACAGGACCAAGGTCCCCTTCACTGGAAATCACATGATTTGCAAGGACTCAAAACTCAGAGCTGTAGGGAGTCACCCCTGTCCTTAGTGACACCTCAACATAAGATATGCCAAATAAGAAGGGCTTTCTCAAATGTACATTGGGTGGTCTTCTGTTTCCTTGTTCTAGTACTCGAGGTAGACTGCTGTGCTTAGATTGTGCACCTGACTTCCAGCTAATGGAAGAAAAAGTGTCAGCAGGGGGTGCGGGAGAATTCCAGGTTAAAGCTTTTTAACTTTGCCACATACTTTGGTAAATTTCTTCTCCTTTCTCAAGATCATAATAAACCATTCTTTTCTGCTTCCTACCTTGAGAAGCCTCGGCATATTATTTGGGTAAGGATCTCTGTTGCATACAGTTTTGGGGTGTACACAATTCCATTGGTTATAATTTTTTACACCTTGACTAATGTTTCATACAAAGGTATTAGTAGAACCTGTATAGGCTTGCATGCTGGCATGGGAGGGGTGGCAAGGAGAGGGAAGGGGAAAAATTTGGAATTCAGTGTTGCAAACTAAAAGTAAGTGAATAAATAAAGTTTTTTTTAAAAAAAAAAAAGAATGAAGGTTTATAGCCAGCAGGTAGCCTTTGTTATTCTTATTATGTGAAGAGACTTTGAGGAAAGCCTCCCAGCATGTTTGGTGAGTCCCCTGTGATGCAGTTTTGAAGGACATGTGCAAGCATTGCAAATGACAGACTTAGTTGGATTATGATGTGTTATTGGATGTGAAATATAGGTATAGATATAGATATATTCTATTAAATTCAAATATATATCACATATATAATCACAGATCATCCATTTGAATTTAATGGAATTTTAGAGCTGAAAGGGGATTTTTATGTCATCTATTTCAGAGTTTCTAAAATATGGTCCAGGGGACTTCCTGCAATCTGTAACATCCTTTCAGGGGGTCCACAAGGAGGAAATGAAAAAGCATTTATTATATGCCTACTCTGTGCTAGGAATCATACAAAATGCATCACAAATATTGTCTCATTTGGTTCTTAGAACAACCCTGTGAAGTAGGAGCTATTATTATTTCCGTATTATACTGTCTGAAAGCAGACAGATCTTATATGACTCAACCTAGATCACATGTCTAGTAAGTATTTGGTGACAGATTTGAACTGATTTATTGCCTCCAGGCTCAACTTTTTGTCCATTATACCATCTAACTGCACATTCAGAACCATTTTCATAATAATATTCTGATGCTATTAGCCTCTTAAAATATACTGTTTTCTAGCTACATGTCTATGTGAAACTGGATTTTCTTCAAATGAAGTAATGTATCACAACATATTGAATACAGAAGCAGATATGAGATTCCAGATATCTTTTTAAAAGCCAAATATGAAAAGACATTTGCAAAAACTATGTAAAACAATGCTACTCTTCCATTAAATATAGCAAGGAGAGTGGTATTATTTTACATCTATATATAAATAACGGGGATAAATGTCCTTTCAAGTGTTAAAGTTGTGCTTCTTGTTTATGTTTGGAATAACTGATAATAACCTTTTACTTTTGCAGTATCTTCTGGTGTACTTGAGCCCTCAGACATTGAAACTGTTTTGATAGTTGAGGTAGAGCAGTAAAAGAAATCTATGTCTGCCTTTCAATATATGACATTAGCAGTCAGGGCTAAGAAATGGAAATGGCGAGTGAGTCTAGTGACTTGTATGTTTCAGACATGACTGGAATTTGATTGTAAAATGCTCCCAGTAATCCTTAGAGTAAGACTCTTGATTTTGCATCTTGCTGCAGTTATACTTTTAAATAGCTAGGACTCTTCACCCCAAGCAGAAAGTACAGAAGAAATCAGATGGCCTGTGATATAGATTGGGACTCACTTTAATTTTTTTTTTTTTTCATTTACTGATGCCTCTGCCTCAAATGACCTGACCTAGTCTGCATGTCGGAAACTTGTCTTATCTCTTTACTCCCTTGTAGGTGAAGATTCAGTGAGTCAGTCAGCATGTATTTGTTAAGCCTTTACTATATGCCAGACATAATGCTAAGAGCAGGGGGGAAAAGATTAGTGAGTGATTAATAGGTGTAAGTTTATGTGCCTGTGTGCCTGCTATGGAGAGGAGAGTAGGATTCATTATCATGTCCTAACATTGCTCTCATTCAAGAGTTCAAATGAGCAAGACTTCAAAGGTCAAAATGATCCTCTCCAGAATAGCAAGCAGTATGAATTTGACACTTGTCCAAAGCCAAGGGGAGATAATACAGAACAGTAGTGGAGAAATTTTAATGACAACACTTGCTTCTCCAAAGGACTGAACTAGGCTGCCTAATTTTATGGCTGAAATCACCTCTGTAACAAATAGGAGAAATGTTAAGTCATGGTCCTGCGTTTTCACTTTAAGGATTGACGTAGTGACCTCAGTGATCTATTATGATGTAACTAGTAAAACTGGTCTCTGTGTAGATGTAGAATCTTGGATTTGGAATCATGAAGACTTGAGTTCAAATATAGCCTCAGCTTTGTGACACCCCTGGGCAAGTCACTAAGTCTGCCTCATTTTATTTATATAATGAGTACAATTATATTATCTACTTTTAAAGGTGGATGAGAATAAAAGAAATTATTTGTAAAGTGATTTGCAGTTTTTAACATGCTATATTAATATTAGCTATCATTAAACTTTAAATGATAATTAAAAATTTTTATATGGTCCTCTCCTTACACCAGTTCTATAAAGGACTATAGGTATTCCCATTTTATAGCTAAGAAAGCTGGCGTTCAGAGAAGCAAGTCATTTGCCTGGAGGTCACTCGCCTAGGAAGTGCCAGAATTAGAATTCAGACATTGATTTCTTCACTACTGTGTAGTCACTGTAGTCTACATTCTTACCATTCTCTTCTCCTTTATTCCTATCTCTGAGGTGGAGATAATCTTTCTCTTTTTCAAGGCCAAACACTTTCCCTGTTACTTTGATCCCATACCAGTCCGTTGCTTCTCAGAGCTTCCCTATTGATTCCCTCTTTCTTTCCGTCTCTCAGTTTTCATCTATTTCTTCCTCCTTTCCTTCCTTCCTACTTCCATCCATGTTTTTTTTCACTTTTTCTTATGTGAGTAGGTTTTTCCCATTCATCTTTCATACCATTTTTATGTGTTTTTTTTTCTTTTGCTGCTAAATTTCTAGTAGGAATCTCTGGTTGCCTGTACTTCCTTATGTCCTTCCACTTATTTTTGAAGTCTTGAAACATTAAAAAAAAATGAACTTTTATTTTAAAAAGGCCATACTGTGGATGCAGAGATAGGCCCCCTCAAAAAAACATTACCAATCCCTGTTTTCCAGGACCGTGCAGTCTAATGGCAGATACAATGTGCAAGCAACTATATCTATACAAGAAATTTATAGCATAGATTGAGGTGATCTCAGAAGGAATGCACTAGTATTCCTGGGATCAGCAAAGCCCTCTTAATGAGGGTTGGATTTGGGGCTGAGACTTGAAGAAAGCCAGGGAAGCCGTGAGGCAGAGATGAGGAGAGAGAACATTCCAGGCGTGGGGGTCAGCCAGCAAAAAGGTTTGGAGTCAGGAGATGGAATGTAGTGTGGGAGGAGCTTCCAAGAGACCAATGGTGTTAGATTATAGATTATGTGGAGAGGATTTTGAAATGCTAGATTAGAAAGGGCTGCCTGGGTTGTTAAGGACTTTAAAATCTGGTGGGACTTTGTTTTATTTTATTTCTAGGTGAGGCAGAATGTCTTTTATTTAGCTCCTTTAGATGCAGGTTCTTCTTTCTCCTAAAACTTTAGGTGTTCTTACTTCTGGTGTTCACCTCCTCCTCCCCTTCCACACACACTTGGTAGGATTTATTTTTTTTTCCAATTACATGCAAAGATAATTTTCAACATTCACCTTTCCAAGATTTTGAGTTCCAAAAAAATTTTTTTTTTACCTTCCTCCCCAAGATGGCACTCAATCTGACTCAGGTTTTACATGTCCAATAATATTAAGCCTATTTTGCATTAGGCATGTTGTGAAAGAAGAATGAGAAGAAATGGGAAAAACCAGAAGAAAGGAAAAAACAACAAAAAAGAGAAAATAGTATGCTTTAGTCTGCATTCAGATTCCATAGTTCATTCTCTTGATGTGGACACCATTTTCCATCATCGATCTTTTACAGTTGTCTTAGATCATTGCATTGCTGAGAAGAGCTAAGTGTATCACAGTTGGTCATTGCACAATGTTGGTTTTACTGTGCACAATGTTCTCCTGTTTCTGCTTACTTCACTCAGAATCAGTTCATGAAAATTTTTCTGGGTTTTTCTGAAATTCTCCTGCTCATCATTTCTTATAGAACAATAATATTCCATTACATTCATATGCTACAACTTGTTAAGCCATTCCCCAGTTGATGGGTAACCCCTCAATTTCCAATTGTTTGCCACCACAAAAAGAGCTGCTATAAATCTTTTTATACACATGGGCTTTTTTCCCCTTTTGTGTGATCTCTTTGGTATACAGGCCTAGTAGTGATATTACTGGATGAAAAGGGTATGTCCAATTTTATAGCCCTTTGGGCATAGTTCCGAATTGCTCTCCAGAATAATTAGATCACTTCACAACTCCACCAACAATTCATTGGCGTTCCATTTTTTCCACATGTTCTCTAGCATTTATCATTTTCCTGTTTTGTTATATTAGCCAGTCTGACAGATGTGAGGTAATAGTTCAGTTGCTTTAATTTGAGTTTCTCT
>JAQQSW010019884.1:0-10958 GCA_028646575.1 Pseudocheirus occidentalis
CTTTTTGGGCCTCTTTTGACATTTGAGTTAGTCTACTTTTTAAGGTGTTATTTTCTTCAGTCAGGTTGTTGACTCTCTTTTCATGATTTTCTTGCATCATTCTCATTTCTCTTCCCAATTTTTCCTCCCCTTCTCTTATTTGGTTTTCAAACTCCTTCTTAAGCTCATCTGCAGCTTGTATGCAGTCTTCATGTTTCTTGGAAACTTTTAGTGTGGGAGTTCTGGCTGTGTTGTCTTCCTCCCATTCTATGCTTTGATCCTTTTTGTCCCTGAAAAGCTGAGTTCCACTGACCTTTCACTTAGTCCTTGTTTCTTATGGTTTGATAATTCTGGAAACTGCCGCAGCTGTCACTGATCCACTCTCCTGAATGCTCTAGCTGCTGTTCCTCATGGCCACCCCAGGGCAATGCCTTGGCTTCAGGCTGGGCTGGTTTCAGCTCCCAGCGTGCTGTGATGAGCCCTTCCTATTGAGCTGCCTTCAGCAGGAGGTGTATTTTTGTGAGTTTTGGGGCCCTAAAATTTGTTTGTAGTCATATCTTATGAGTATTTGAGGAGGCCATGTGAGAGCTGCTCAACTTTGTTGCTTCTATGCCACCATCTTGGCTCTGCCCCCCTGTTTTTTTCTTAATGAAAAAGGAATCCAGTTTTGCCATTATAGGCAAGATTAGGGGCACAAGGGAGGCCTGGGAATCCCTTCCTTCCTCTTTGAGAAAGGAAGGAGGAGAGGAATGGGAATGGGATTGTCCTTTACATTGCTGCAAAATTTATATTCCTAAACTATCTGGGCCCATTGCCATCATTTTGAGTTGTGTTTTTTCACTGGACTCCAATGGCTCTGGAGGAAAGAATGAGGCTGATGACTCTGAACAGCTCTGTTTCTCTTAAACCTAATACATGCATAAGTCAAAACCTCACCCTCATTGGTCCTCTTTGAGAATGAAGAATGAACACCAACAGAACATTCATCCAGCTATGGCACTTCCCTGCTTTCAAATATCCAGTTCCTCCCCATTGCTACTAAAATAAAAGATGATGTGTCCTCCCCCCCCCTTTAAAGTCTTGTCTCATGTGATTCCCCAGTTCTCTTGGTCACAATGACCTGATACATGTTCACAGCACACAAGGCTGCATCTCCTACTTCCATGCTTTGAACAGATGGTCCCTCTGTGTCTGGAATACACTTCTTAGAAAGGAATAATATCCCAACTCCCTTGCTAAAAAACAGTTTATTTCTTGGATCTCCCCAAGGCTAAGCCTAGGAGTCTGGCCTAGTGTGACCCTGCACAGTCTAAAGCTCCTCTCTCCCACTCCAGAAGTTGGTTCAGTTCTTGTTGTCGGGTCTAGCATGTGATGGACAGAAGTATTTCCAAGTAACAAAATCCATTCTTTCCAACTAGTGTTAATAAAGGAAGGTCAACAGAAGTTTCTAGTTTAAATACAGCTCTAAAGACTTCACTGTCACATGGTTTACACAGAAATGTTCTTCTTCAGCATTTACTAAAAGAACCTCTCTTATAAGGGAGTAAAAATCAGCCTCTCAGTATTTTGGGAAGCACATGGGGAAGAATTAGGTCACAGCATATCATTTAAATGTTCTTTAAAATTGGTTTTCCAGTTCAATTCAAATCAAGCCAAGAGGTGCAGTAAGGAGAATCCTAGACAGTTTCAGGGAGGCCTTAGTTCCAGTTTTGCTTCAGACACTTACAATCTGAGTGAAACCTGGCCTCCCTTCCCTCACCCAAAAATGGAGGTGATAATAGCACCTACTGTTGTTCTGAGAATTACAAGAGATTAGGTGCTGGCTACATCTGATCATCACCATCAGTGCTATTATTTGTCCAAAGTGCTATGATAAGAACTGGGAAAGTAGATAGAGAAGAAAGAAACCCCTCACCCTCAAGGGGCTTATGCTTTCCAAGGGTATATGCCATGCCCAAAGTTATTCCAAGAAGGAAATGCAGTAACAGGCCAGGGTCACCTGCAAAGACAGCATATGAGCTGGCTTCTAAGAGAAGGATTCCAGCTGTGACGGTACAGGGTTTATCACTGACCACCTCAGTAACAATTCACCAAGTATTGCAGCTCCTTGTTGCTGTTGTCCTTTGCCCTTCATTCTCAAAGAGGACCATGGCATCAGGGAGGTGATGCTGTGACATGCAAGTGAATTGTATTTAAGTGAGGCAGGGCTGTGCAAAGTAACCAGCCTCACTTTCTTCTCTGGAGCCTTCTGGGTTCAGTGACCAGATAGTGCGGCTCAGCTCCCAGGAATAGAAGAGTAGGGGTGGGGAGGTGGGGGGGACTGAAAGGGCTCTAGATCACTGGGGGTCCTTCAAGAATTACTCATCAGGAAAAGTCAGTCAGTGATGTTGTAGGGATTCCTGTCTCAGGTCTGTATTGGACTAAATGATCTCCATTTGGCATCAGAAAATCTTCACAACTGGGTTCCAACCCAACTTTCCATTCTCATTGTATATTACTACCTTTCACATGAGCTATGGGCCAGCCACATCAGCCTTCATGCTTTCTTCACATATGACACCTCAGTTCCCATCTACCTGCATTTTCCCAAGGCAGGTTGTCCCCATGCCTGGAATGTACTTCCTCCTCTTAGGAATACCAAGTTTTCTTTGAAGTTTAGCTCAGGCACCACCTTCTAGAGGTATTCTTTCCTGCCTTCCTGGCTGCTACCCACCCCCACCCATTATCTTGAAATGAATATTATATAATAATGTATTATTATTTATTATATAATATATATGACAATATTATACAACACATCATGTGTCATACAATATACAACATATTTAAAATGCTATATTGTATATTATATAATATTGCATATTTACGTATCAAATAATGAAATATTGGCTATATAAAATGCTTTCTGTAGATATATTTATTTCTATATGTTAAGTCACATATATTCTGTATGTATGTGTTGTCTCTCCCAATGGAATGTAACCTCCCTCAGTCCAGGAGAGATTTTATTTTTGGTCTTTATACACTTATTGTTTGGTGAAGATTGACACGTTAAGTAGAGCCTTTTCATGGATTCATGGATTTTGCCGGACAGCCTCTGTCTGGATTGCCAGCTCTGTGATCCTTTGGCCTCTGTCTGGGCTTCCATCCCAAAGGCCTGGCCTGCCTTCCTCCCCAATTCCTAGTCCAACACCATGGTAGATTACACTATATTCCACCTCCAAGTTCCCTTTTGAAACTCAGGCTCAGCTTTTTAGCCAACGATGATAAAAGTATTTATTGACTCCTTGTCAAAGGAACTGATACTCGACTCAGTTCATTAGCAGGAGAAAACCCAGGTTTATCACAAAGAAAGTTCAGGTCTCTGCAGCAGCAGCCTCAGCAAGAATCAAAGAGAGCCAGAGCATAGTCGCTCTCCTGCCAAGAGAGGACAGGCTGGGGGTGACCCTCTCCTCAGGGCAGAGACAGGCTCCAAAGAACTCAGATCCGCCAGGAACTGGAGAATTGGCCTGGCAAGGCCCGAAAGGGCTCAGCAGAAAGTGTTGAAGAAGGCCTTTGTCTGTGCTCAGCATTGCATTTCCAGGGCTCCTCTCAGCTGGGGCCGGGGCCTCTTGCACAGCTTTCAACTCGTTCTGAATCTCAGTCTTTAGCCCATTTTCTTATTTTCATTATCAGTATTATCATCATTATCATTATTGTTATTATTATTATTTGGTTTTTAAATGGATTACATTGTGACAAATGTCTACCCTGCACCAGAGGAAGCAATGAGGAAATTGGCAGTATGTGCGGATGTGTGTGTGTCTGTATGTGTGCGTATATGGGTGTTTCGTGTGTGTACACATGTGTTTTGTATATCTGTGTGTGCATGCTTGTGTCTGTATATGTATGTGTGTATGTGTATGCAATGTTTTCCCTTATGTGGAATTGAAACATGCCTCTACAGAGTCAGGATAACAAGAACAGTTTGAATTTGAATGGGCATTTTTTAATGGAAATCAACACGTTTGCTCTTCCCAAGGAAGCAGGGCTAGTATTATTCCCACTTTGCAGATGTGAAAACAAAGGCAGAGAGAAATGAAGAGACTGGTCCAAGGTTATATGGTGGGTGGAGGAGGGCAGATGTGGGAAGATAATAAAGACCTTCTCATTCTGGGTGCAGAGCCACACTAAGAACTGTAATAAAACCTTGGAGAACTAAGAATGGCCATCTCACTATCAGAAAAAATTCCCTCTAAGTCTGAATCCTCCTCTCATAATTGCTGAGTATTGTCAAAGAGAGACAAACAACCACTTGGATGGAATGGGAAAGAGGTGGAACTCGACCTATAATCTAGTCAAAGGAACACTGTCTCAAAAGCCAGAGGTCCTGGGTTCAAATTTTGCCTCTGATACTAACTAACTATTTGACCTTGGTAAGTTAACTTCCTTGGGGCTCAGTTTCTGATTTGCAAACTGAGGTCAGACCAGATTGTCTCTGAAATCCCTTTCAGCTCCAGGCCCACAATCCAATCATTCATAGGTAGATCTGATAATCAACTAATTTTAAGGAAGAGAAAGAACTCCAAGTAGTATTTTTGTGACTCCCCAAAGTCCCACATTTGCCTCAACCCTTTGCCTCTGAGGATTTGCTACAAAGGACCTGAGAGAGTGGAAAGGAATTTGAGTGAATTGTTTCATAAGAACATGAGCTTTTAGGGAGAAAAGAAAAGAGGGGTTACAGAAGAAAAAAATGTGTGATTTAAAGATTTCAATGAATCATTCAGGGGAAATTTCCCTGACAGCACAGTGGTGGGGAAAGGGCAACCAGTGGGTAAAGTACCTCAGCTGGGGATTAACTCAGCACCTCCTGGGTGGCCAGGCTGGCACCTCTCCCAGGGACCCCAATTGCACAGGGTATGAAAAGAAAAATTAGCCACTGATGGCCTGGGACATCCCAGCTGCCAGCTTTCAGAATTTCACAACGCACAGAGGAACCATGTGCCACACGGGCTGGATTTCCCAGGAAATTGTGTCAATCAAAGAAGGTGCACATACATTATTATAAAACCTATTGAACTTGGAGTTTTAAAAAATCATGTGAACCTAATTGTATGTAATACTTTAGAAATGGCTCCTTCTGAACTCATTCCATTCTATTTGTAGCTGTTTGTCCTTCCTGCCATCATATCCAAGTTGTACCCAGTCCATTTTCTTTTTTTCTCATTATTTCACGTTGTTTTTCCATATATACCACACTTGCTATTCTACGTTATAATGAAAGCCGCTTCAAGGTGGGGGTTGTTTTGTTTTTGTCTTTTTATCTTCAACTAGCACAGTGTTTTTAGCACTCAGCGGGAGCTCAAAATTGCTTTTTGATGGATTTATTGCCATATGAAATTTCCAGGGGCATCTAGATGGCATGATGGATAGAGAACCAGGCCTGGACTTAGGAAGACCTGAGTTTAAATCTGGTCTCAGACACTAACTGTGTGACCCTGGACAAGTCACTTTACCCCGCTTGCCTCAGTTTCCTCATTTGTAAAATGAGCTGGAGAAGGAAGCTCCTTGGAGGCAGAGACTTTTTTTTCTTTGTATCCTTAGCCCTTGGCACAGTGCCTGATGCACAAAAGTCCATCAGTCAATAAATATTTATTAAGCACTGGCTATGTGCCAAGCATCCTATTAGGTGCTCAAGGAGGTCACAGTCTAGTGGGGGAGACAACAAACAAGCCTGGATTAAACAAGCTATATACGGGATAGATGGGAAATAATTAGGAGAGGGAAGGCCTTAGTATTGAGAGGATTAGGGAAAGTTTCTTATAAAAGCTGATATTGTAGTTGAGATTTAAAGGAAATCAGGAAGGTCAGCAGATGGAACAGGAGAGGGAGCACATTTCAGGCATGGGGAAGGGCCAGAGAGAATGCCTGGAGCCAATATGGAGGGTCCCATTCACAGAGCAGCTGGGAGGTCAGTGTCACTGGAGTAAAGAGTCCATGTTGGGGAGTAAGGTATAAGAAGACTGGAAAAGTAGGAGGGAGGTCATGAAGGACTTTGAATGCCAAGCAGAATATTTTGTATTTGCTCCAGGAGGTCACCCAGAGCCACAGGAGTTTGCTGTTGTTATGTTCCTCCTTCTTCACAGAGGACTGATGACATCATGGGTCTTGACTTGCACATAATTGGATTGAAGTGAGGCAGAGTTGAGCAAAGTCTTCAGGGTCACTGTCTTTCATAATCATTCAAGCCCAGTGATAGGACAAAAGTCAAGACAAGGTGCAACGGCCTGGGATTCAAGCAGATGACCTGTGTCTTCCAGTGTCTGACCAGGCTCTAAGTGCTCCATGGCTTCCACCTCAACTGCCTTCATGGCTAGTGGAACAAATTGTTCTCCTCCTCCCATTCTGCTGGGGCATATACTTGGGGTAGACATCTCCCTAACTCACCAATGGGGGCTCTCAGTTACATTAGCCTGTCACCTGAGAGCAGGATGTGGCTGCTACAAATGCTCTATAGTTTCACAGAGCCACACGTAGAGTTAGGTGAAAGGCAGATACCAGAGATGGATGAGCAACCCTGATGCCAGAGGCACTGGTCCTCCTGGAACACCCTATGCACCCAATGAAGTTTGATGAGTAGATGAGTAACGTGATCAGACCTGTGTTTTAGGAAAATCCCTGACATGACTGAATAAAGATGGATTGGAGCAGGAAGAGCTGAGGCAGACGGAGGCCACACCAGATATCACAATAGGTCAGGTGAGGTCCTGGACCAAGATGGCAGCAGTATTAGAGGACACAAGGGGGCATATCTGATAGCTCTCCAAGAGATGAGATCGGCAGCTCTTGGCAGTGGCTTCAACATGCGGAAGACAAATAGTGAATCCAAAACAACTTCTAGATTTTAAGAGTCAGGGACTGGAAGGCCCGTGTGGCCCTTTACAATAATAGGGAAGATAGGATGCGGAACCTGGAAACGTTTGGTTTTGCATTTCTTTGTTTGGGGAGAATGAAGCATTTGAGCGTTTTTCTGGGTGCTTTTTATATTCTATTTGTTTTCTTCAGTAAATTGTCCATTCATAATCTGGAACTCTTTAAATAGTACAGATGTTTTATCATCAATGAATCCTTGTATCAAAATATAGTGCTTATGAGGCCTTGCCAAATGACTGTCTTTCAGATTCTGTGTCCCCAGTACAGAAAGCATGATCATTGAACTATAGACCATCCCCATACAACTGCCAGCGCCCATCCCAAAGACTGAACCAGACTGGCAAAGTCAGCTTAGTTGTTCAATGAAGCTGTTCGAGTAGAGAGCATCAGAGGTCCCTCCCAGCTCCAGGTGAGGGACTGTAAGTGACAGCCTCACCCTCAGCCCCCACCCCACACCTCTGTCCAGAGAAGAACTCTTCCCAGATGCTGAGATACACAATTAAATCAACCATTCATCAAATCAAGCTATTAAAATATAATTAAACTGTGGAAGGCTAATCCCTTCACTTGTTACCTGCTGATAACAATTTAACTGGGATTAATTAGTGGTCCTCTGAAAGCAAAAGCCTCAAAGGAGGGAGTCAAAGGCAGGTTGCTTGGAGTGTATTTGTAAGAGGAAGGGGGGAGGAAAAGACCCAGGGTTGGGGGAGGGGAAGATTGCTGCAGAGAGAGAAGGGAGAAACCCAAGGAGAACTTGGCCTCCTTCTTCCTTTGTTCAGGCAGGCCTGGCTCCTGGGTGGGGGCTGTGGTAATCCTCCCTGGCCCCATCCTCCTTCTGCCTAAGAACACAGAGACAATCATTCACTGGGGGAAGGAGGGAGGGAGGCACAGCTAAGCTCATTATGTGGGAACAGAAAAGACAAGTTTGTTCTTTCTCCTCTAATGATCTGGGAACCTTGGGCTCAACGTGAGAAAGAATGAAAAATATCAAATCCCGTTAAGCAGTCATCTCAGAGGGGCCTCAACAATACTACTTCAGCAGCCCCAGATGCAGCAGCAGGCCATTTGGAAACTTCTCCTTGTAAGTTTCCTCTCTTTCTCTCTCTCTCTCTCTCTCTCTCTCTCTCTCTCTCTCTCTCTCTCTCTCTCTCTCTCTCTCTCCCTTTCTAGTTTTCTCTCTTCTCTTTCTGTCTGTTTCTCTCTGTGTCTATGTCTCCTCTCTCTCTCTCTCTCTGTCTCTCTGTGTCTTTCCAGTTTTTTCTTCTCTTTCTGTTTCCCTGTGTCTATATCTTTCTCTGTCTCTCTCCTATCTCTGTCTTTCTGTCTCTGTCTCTATCTCTCTTTGTCTATCACTGTCTCTGTCTGTCTGTCTCTCTCCCTTCCCTCATTGCCTTCTCTTCTTTTCTCCTTTTGTCTCTGTTCACACTGGGTGCCTGCTCTAGAATCACCGGCCAGAAAGAAAAATTCTGCTTTCTGCCAGATCCTAATTTAGACCTTTCAGCTAACAGTCTATTCAAACCCTGGGCAATCTTTGCTCACAAAAGCGGGATTTTCCCACCAGGTAAATGAAGCCTTTTAACATGAGGAAGGTCTATTACTTTTTCTCCACTTACTAGTCAAGGGACAATTTGTGTTTTGGTTTTTTTTGCTTTGTTTTGTTTTGTTTTTGAAAAACGTCTAGCAAATCGAATGAGCTATGTAACTGACCTCTGAAGAAAAAAGATGTCTATATACAATATGTGTATATATGGAATGTGTGTATATTTATATATGTTTGTATGTATATCGTATGTATATTATTTTCTAGAGAAATAACCCGGAAGGCCTTTTTTGCATCAGGTTTTAATCCAAATGGAATGCATTTCCGACACTAAATGACCAAGTTTGTGCTTTCCCACGTCTCTCTGGGAAGGTCTCCCTTTTTTCAGTCTGGCTAGAACTCCCTCATACCAGAAAACAAATGACTGGTCCTGTCAGTAACTAACCATCATTGTGTCAGGGTCTATGGTACTGAAAAGGGAATTGGAAATTATTCAATTGGATCAGTCTTGGAGCAGGCTGAGAAAACCTAATTCTGTTCCCTTGGATACTGATGAATATTTAGTCCTGCCCATCAAAGGTAGGCACAGAGACCATGTCATAGTAGTAAAGAGTAACAATAATAATGAAATTGATGTGGCTTTTAAGGTATCTTATATGTGTGATTCCATCTAATGCAAAACAAGAGCCTTCCCAGCTCTTTCCCCCACTTGACTGCCAAGAGACCTGGAATTCCTAGCACCAAGGACATCCCTTTGGGTTAAGTCACTGCTTCCCAAAGACCTCCCTTCAGCTGCTCTCTACTCTGAATGTTACTTATGAACACCTTTCTCATATGAGCCCACTGATTAACAGATCACATGATGAAAGTGAGGTTCTTTAGCTGGGAGGGGTATGTTTATCCAAAAGAGAGCTCCAAAGTAGGGGAGAGTACCATGCAGCTAATGTGGAGCAAGGGTGTAACATGAGGTCTTCTCAGAAGACAGAGACATAACTAGGAATCATGGCACCTGGTACAGGGTGGAAAGAGGATCCTTTGAAGGAAAGTTTAAGAGAATTTTTCCAGAAATACAGACTCATGAGCCAGAGGGAGCAGAAAAAATTGTGTGAATTCAGGAAAGGTACCTTCATCACAATAGCCTTCATCTGAAAAGCACCACACCTAGGCAGTTATGCTGAGGGAGCAACTACCTGTCCTTCAGAGTCTGACACGTATCCCAAAGTGCAGTCAATGCCTATAGACCCCATTCCTAGGGAGGAGGGAGAATCAGGGAATGGGCTCAGCCATCTCCATCAATTTTGGTTGTTTTAACAAAAGGTGGGAAATGTAGAAGAGACATTGGTGGCCTGCTCCCCACCTGAGGACATGGTACAGTATGCTGTAGTACAATCCTGGTATGCTGTAGATGTTTGGGGCCATGACACAGGATCTGTGGAGAAGCCCAAGGCACTAGGGTAGTTGGCCAGCAACTTGGTGGTAGAGGAAGTCTAACTCTCTAAAACCTTAGTCATTCTACCTAGTTAGATGCCTAAGAACATGGAAATCCTGAGTCATGGGGGGGGGGGGAAAGTACTTTTATTGAAATTTGCATAAGGTTTAGCACTGAGGATAAACTATGAAAAACTTTTATTATTTTTCATCATAAGTTCAATTTAATTACATTTCCTTCCTCTCCTTCCTCTGTAGAATATTAAGCATCCAGTTCCTTCTAGTGAGCTATCTAAAACATACCTTCATAGGACTCACTTACCTAGCACCAATGTGTGGCTAAGGACTAGCTATTATTGAGAAAATACAATTTTATTTTTAGTCTCTTGATTACAATTTACAATTTCTCATGCTATATTTTAAAACATCACATCTTTTTTTAATGATGGGTATGGAAGGAGATACTTTTTGCATCTATGATTAGTGAGAAACATTAGCCAAATAAGGGACAGGGATGACCATCATAAACATGAGCAATTTGGACTCCCTACAGGCCTCCCCAATGCTTACAAAAGCTATTCAACCTATTAGAATTCAAAACTGCACTAAGCTTTTTGGGACACTGCATAATTAAAATGTTTTTGAATGATCGAAATTATTACAGCTAAACTAGAAAAAGAAATCATCTTGTAGGAACATCTTTCAGTCTGTATTTCTCACCAGAATCTTATATGCAAAGGACATAATGAACACAAACATGCTGAAGACCATCAATATCTGGGAACCAGCCAGGTCTTTAGTCAGTCAGCCCATCTCACTTTTGGAGATCTCTAATTGTTAAGAACATTTCCTCTGTGTAACTCCAACTCAATGTCCCTGGTTCTTCCCTCAGGAGCCAAACATAAACAAATGTAATCCCTCTGCACCACAATGAACCCTTCCATACTTGAACACAGCTATTATGCTTGCCCTCTTTGAATCTTCCGTTATCCAAAATAAACATTACCAGTCCCTTCAACTTATCCTCACATATCATGGACTTGATTCCCTTCAACATTGTTGTTGCCTTACTCTGGACTCTCTCCAGGTTATCAACAGC
>JAQQSW010019885.1:0-10957 GCA_028646575.1 Pseudocheirus occidentalis
TTGTTCCCTCCCCATCCCCCCTTTACCCTCTCTTCTCTCCCCTCTGTCCTTCCCTCTACCCTCCCTTTCTCCCCACCCCAATCTCCTCCTCTTCTCTCTCTGTCTCTCTCACACACTTAACCTTTCTCAGCCTCAGTTTTCTCATCTGTAAAATAGGTGTAATAATAGCACCTATCTCCTGGTATTATTGTGGGGACCAAATGAGATATTTGTAAATCACTTAGCAAATCTTAAGACACTATAGAAATGCTACCTATAAATACTACTGTTATTATACTAAGAATAGTCTCCTCGTGATTCTTCCAACCAAAGTTACTGTCTCTCCTTTCCTCTTTCACTTAGGGAAAAAGTCACCTACAGCTGATGCTTCTATTCCCTTGGTACTCTCTTCTCTACCTCTTGTAATCAGGCTCCCATCCTTTAAGCCACGGCCACAGCCACAGCCACAGCCACAACCACCCTGCTCAAACCTATGCCAAAGGTCAATGGTGACCTTATCATGAAAGCAAAGGTCTTTGCTCCTGTCTTAAATTCATTAACTTGGAGGCAGCTTTTGACACCCTGGACCACTCTTTCCTTCTGGACACTCCTTTCTCCACCTTTGGCTTCAGACAGCCAGTAAGCACTTATTAGGCACCATTATGTGCCAGGTACTATCGTAAGCGGAGGAAACATGAACAACCTCATGAAAATAAACCTGTACAGGTTAAAATTGGAGATAGTCTCAGATGGAAGGCATCAAGTGCAGTCAGGAAAGGCTGAAGGTGATGGTGCATACTCCTGGTCCTTCTATTTCTCTGACCAATCCTCCTCCAGCTTATTTAACAGCACATAACAGCATCTAGGTCTAATAGTGACTAGAGCATTAAACTAAGCTCCAGAAAGATCTAAGCCTCAGACACTCACTAGCTGTTGCCTGAAGCGAGTCACTCCATTAACCTCTGTCTACTCCTCTATAAGCTTTAACAAGAATTTAGATGTTTTTTTTTTTCCTTTTTTTCAGTCTGGACCCGTGATTCCCTCAGTGTGAGGAATTCCTTGTGCAGGACCTCCATTCCCTGATACAGAATAGCAACTACTCTATTAATTCTGATTTTAGAATGTTACCTGGAGACCTGAGAAGGAAAGTGATTTGCTCAGGACTGTTACAGCCAGAATGCGTCAGAGGAATGACTTGAAGACAGATATCAGTGACACCAAAATCCACCCCCTACCCACTGTTCTGTCTCCGTGCTCTGTTTGTATGAACTACTTAGTACACTGACATAAACTTTGTGTATGTATGGAAACAGATACAGATGAAGACTTCTTAAGGGAAGACATTATTTCATTTTTTTGTTTTTTCATACTGTTGGTGTTTAATAAGTGTTACATGGAATTTTTTATGTCCCATATTTGATAGCTTTTCCATTTGTGCATAAAATTTAACTGTTATTCTTTTAAATTAAAACTGCAGTGTACATGCCTGGATTCTTGCTTTTTGTCTAATGCGCTTCATAGAAGTTTTTCCCATCTTTCCATATTTCTCATTTTTATGATGTTAAAATATTCCATTATACTGAGATATTTAATAGTTTAGTTTAGGGACATTTAGTTTCTTTCTAATATTTTCTCATTACAAATAAAACCATCGATTAATACTCTTGCATCTATACACCTCCTTCTCCCTACTCCCTTCAATAACTCTTTGGGAGGTTGACCAAGGAGCTCAAAGACTTGTAGCTTCATAGCTCTAACAACAGTGTTAGATCTAGTCCATTTGTCCAATTTTCTACCAAGCTGATGAACTCTTTCTGAGCTGAATTAACAGGAGGATGTGATATTTAAGAGGAGCTTTCAAGGAAGCCTAATACTTTGACAAGAGAAAGGGGTCCAGGGCCGGCAAGGGACACCCAGGGTCTCTTTGTAGTAGAAAGGGGGTGAAGTACAATCTGTGTGGAATTTGTGAAGGGGAGTAATATAAGAATTATATGTTCATACCAACCCCCATTAAGGAAATGGGCATTACTAGCCTCATTATTTCTGTAGCTACTAGACTGTAAGCTCCATTGAGTGCAGTGTCTTATTTAATTTTTCCATATTCACACAATTCACCCTTAAGAAATGCTGAAGCTTAAGCTCCGGGAAAACAAATAAAATAAAATACTAAAATAAAAATAAATTAAATTAAATTAAAATAGATAAAATGAAATGCCCTCAGGGATCCTTTCCAATTCTAATGTCTGTCCCCCAGATTGAGAGATAGGATTGAGGAAGCCTCAGGCTAGGCCTTTCCTGGGAACTTTCCCCCTAAAATCAAGGTTTCTTATGTCTTTTCGGGCACATGTTGAAGTACTGCTAGAGTAATCCAAGTCATCCTCCTCCCTCAATAAACTCTGATGGCTCCCTATCACCTCTAGGATCCACTATAAACTCCTCTTTGAAGTCCCAAGCCCTTCATGACCCTCCCGGCCCTTCCCTTCCAGTCTGTTCACACCCTCCTCTGCACAGCGGACTCTCGGAGTAGAAGGACACTAGCCGAGGTCCGGGGAAGGAGAGGGGGATGCTCTCCCTCATCTCCACCTCCCGGCTTCCACCTATAACCCTACCTGCTCCGGGTAACCTTTCCCTTAATTCAGGGCTTTCCCTCCCCTAACGGGAGCTTGCTTGTGCACTACGGGGGGGGGGGGGGGGGGAGCCTCCCCCAATTGTCCGCGTGCGGCCTTCCCGAGCCTGCCACGTGGGAAAGCAAAGCCGGGTGGCCCCCAAGGCCACGTGCGAGCTCTCCCGGGCCACGAGGCGCGTGCGCAGGATGCCGCCTTTCATTGGCCGCCGTCAGGCCGGGAGGCGGCACCGGGAGGCGGCACCGGGAGGAGCTCGCTCCGGGATTGGCTACCCGCAGAGCGGTCCGGGGACTCGTTGCTGGGGCTGGGGAAGACTGAGTGAGGCTCAGGGTGACAACGAGGAGACGACGCGCGGTGGTGGCCATGGCTCTGGAGGCGAAAGTTCCTCCTCTCTTTGCCTCTGAGGAGTGGCCCCTGAAGCGCTACGGCCGCTTCGTGCCCGCGGGCACCGATCGCTTCGGGGCCGCCGCCGAGGCACAGCCGGGCTCCGACCCCTCGGCCTCCTGGAAGGTGAGGGGCTGGGGGAGGGGTAGCCTGTGGGGGAGGGGTGAAGCAAAGGGTTCTGTGACCCAGGCAACTTCGGCTTCCTTCGCTGCCAAGTAGGGGTATTTACATCTCTTTCTAAAGGTGGTGAGGTTGAAATGAGATCTTAAAATATAAATATAGAATAACGTGTTTACTAAATATATATTCATATAAATATGTTAAGTCGTGTCCAACTCCTCCTGACCCCATTTGGAGTCTTCCTGGTAGAGATAACTGCATGGTTTGCCATTTCCTTCTCCAGCCCATTTTACAGATGAGGAAACTGAGGCAAGAAGGGTTTAGTGACTTACCCAGGGTCAGGAAGCTAGGAAGTATCTGAGGCTGGGTTTGAACTCTGGAAAACAAGTCCTCCTGACTCCACAGCCAGGGTTCCATTTTCTGTACCACCTAGCTGGCCAATATTCATATAAATATACTTATAAAATATTTTCATAAATACATGTTAATATACTTATTAAACATAAATATGTTCACACAACTGTACTTGTAAATATGTTGTTAAATATATAAATATTAAATATGTAATAAAGATGAATAAATTCATGTTTAATATTTATATAAATGACCTTTAACATATTTATATAGATTTATAAGTATAAATGTACATAATAAGTATATAAATGGCAGCCTGTAGTCGAGGCTTGTTCCAACCTTCAAGGGGCTTGTGCCCTGTTGTCACACAACTCCCATTTTGGTATAGACCCCCATCTCCCCAAGCCTGTACTGCTTAGGAGTCCTTGTTTGGTCTCCCTGCCTCCTCCTTCCCTTTCTTCTCCAGCCTACCATCTGTTCAGATGCCAAAGTGACTTTCCTTAGACACAAGTTTGACCATGTTGTGTTCCCCACTCAGTAACCTCCAGTGGCCCCCTTTTGCCTGTAACATCAAATACAGAATTTCCTCTTTGTCATTGAAAGCCCTAACATTTTAACTCCATCCATGGAGGGACTACACTAGGCTTCTCAACGAGCCTCCAAGACAACCCTGTGTTGTGTCCATCCCCATGCCTGGAATGTGCCCCTTCCTGGAAGCCTCTGCCTTCTGGTTTCCCTTTCTTCTTTCAAGACTCAGCTGAAATCTCACCTTCTTCAAAAGTCCTTTCCCAACTACCGCTGCCCCCCCCCCCATTCCTTCCCCCTAAGATTGTCATCTAACTACTCAGTATATATTGTAGGTACAAAGTTGTTTGCATATCAGAATGTGAGTTCCTTCAGAGGCAGTGACACTGTTTTTGCATTTCTTTGTATTTCTTAGCATTTATTTAGCACAGTGTCTGGCATCTAGTAAATGCTTAATTAAATGCACTTTGATTGATTGACACTTTGGTGTGTTTAAAAAGGTGTTTCTCCCTGCATATCTTTGAGTCTATCCTCTCTGTCAGGGGGTGGGTAAAATGTTTCATCCTGGGTTTTAATGGAGACGTGGGTTGGTCATTGCTTTGATCAGAGTTCTTTCAGAATTGTTTTTCTTTATAATACTGTTATTGCAAAATTGTTCTTCAGGTTTTGTCCACTTCACTACATCCTTTCACACTCCCCCAGATTCTTCAAAATCATATCATTATCTTTTTCATTTTTATTTATTAATGTTCTTTTAAAAATTTTAAGTTCCAAGTTCTCTCCATCCCTGCTCCTTCTCCCCACACATTGACGAGGAAGCAATATGGTATGTGTAAAGTCATGCAAAACACATTTTTGTATTAGTCATGTTGCAAAAGGAAAAAAAAAGTGAAAAACAATTTGCTTTGATCTATACTCAAAAGTTCATTGATTCTCTCTCCGGACATGGATAATATTTTTCATTATGAGTCCTTTGGAATCATCTTGTGTCATTGTCTTAATCAGAGTAGCTAAATCTTTCACAATTGATTATCCTTATAATATTGCTATTACTGTGTTCTTTTGGTTCTGCTAGCTTTGCTTTGCTTCGGTTCTTATAATTCTTCCCAAGTTTTTCTGAAACCATCCTCCATGTCATGTCTTAAACCACAATTATATTTCATCACAATCATATACCACAGCTTGTTCAGCTATTCCCCTGCTGATGACCATCCACTCGATTTCCAATTCTTTGCTACTACAAAAAAGAGCTGCTATAAATATTCTTGTATAGATAGGTTCTTTCCCCTTTTCTTTAATGTTCTTGGGATATAGACATGTAGTGTTATTATGGGGCGAAAGAGGACAACCATTTTTTCTCCAGAATGGTTGGACTTGTTCACAACTCTGCCAACAATATATTGGTGTTCCAATATTTCCACCTCTTCTCCAGCATTTGTCATTTTTCTTTTCTTTCATGTTAACCAGTCTGACAGATGTGAGGTGGTAACCTCAGAGCTATTCTAATTTGCATGTTTCTAATCACAGCGATGTAAAATGTTTTATATTATTATTAATAATTTTGATTTCTTCTTCTGAAGATCCTTTGATCGTTTATCAAATGGAGAATGACTCCTATTTTTATAAATTTAGTGCTGTTCCCTATGTGTTTAAGAAATGAAGAAAAACGCTGTAAAAATTCTTCCCCAGTTTCCTTCTAATTTTGACTGCATCAGTTTTGTTTATGCAAAAACTTTAGTTTCATGTAATAAAAATGATCCATTTTATCTACTGTGAGCCTGTCTATATCTTTTCTCGGCATAAACTCTTCCTTTATACCAAGATCTGACAGATAAACTATGCTCCCTTAATTTGTTCATGATGTTGCTCTATGTGTCTAAATCATGTACTCATTTTGATGCTGTATTGGTATATGGTGTGAGATACTTGTCTCTGCCTAGTTTCTGCCATACTGTTTTTCAATTATTCTAGTAACTGGTTCTGGTCAGATAGTGAGTTCTTGCCCCCAAAGCCTGGATTTTGGGGTTTATCAAACACTAGATTAACATAGTCATTTATTACTATGTATTGTGCACCTAATCTATTCCTCTGATCCACTACTTTGTTTCATAGCCAGTATCAGATTGTTTTGATGATTACCTCCTTGTTTGAATATAGTTTGACATTTTATACTGCCAGACTGCCTTCATTCATTTTTTATTTTCATTAATTTTCATGATACTCTGGACCTTTTCTTCTTTCAGATGATTTTTTTCTAACTCTATAAAATAATTTTTTGTAGTTTGATTAATATGGCACTGAATAAACTAATCAGGTAAAATTATCATTTTCATTATATTGACTCAGCCTGCCCATGAGTACTTGACATTTTTTTTAGTTGTTTAGATCCGTATTTTTGTGAAAAGTATTCCATAATTGTACTTATATAATTTCTAGGTTTGTCTTGGCAGGTAGACCTCCATGTATTTTATATTGTCTATAGTTATTTTAAATGGAATTTCTTTTTCTGTTTCTTCTTGCCAGTTTTTGTTGGTAATAGAAATGCTGATAATTTATGCAGGTTTATTTTATCTCCTGAGATTTTGATAAAGTTACTAATTGTTTCACCTAGTTTTTTAGTTGATTCTCTAGGGCTCTCTAATTAAGCCATCCTATCATCTGCAAAGTGTGAAAGCTTTGCTTCCTCATGGCCTATCTTTATTACTTCCATTTCTTTTTCCTGTCTTATTGCTATAACTAGCATTTCCAATACAGTATTGAATAATAGTGGTGATGATGGACATCCTTCCTGCACTCAATATCATTGTTATTGGGAAGACTTCCAGTTTGTCTCCATTGTAGATAATGTTTGCTCTTAGTTTTAGAGAACTACCACTCATTTTAAGAAGTTTCATTTATGCGTGTACTTTCTGATGTTTTTAACTGGAAAGGGTTTAGTATTTTGTCAGAATATTTTTCGATATGTATTGATATAATCATGTGGTTTTCATTGTTTTTGTTATTGACTTGGTCAGTTATGCTTATAGTTTTCCTGATATTGAACGAGCTCTTTATTCTTGGTATGAATCCTACCTAATTATAGTGTATGATCTTTGTGCTTTATTGCTATGAACTCTTTGGTAGTATTTTATTGAAGATTTTTGCATCAATATCCATTAAGGAATTAAGAGTATAATTTTCTTTCTCAATTTTCTCTCTCCTGGTTTAGGTATCAAACCACATTTGTGTCATAGAAGGAATTAGGCTTTTAAAAAAATAGTTTATATAGTATTAGAATTAATTGTTCTTTAAATATTTTGTAAATTCTTCTGGTCCTAGACATTTTTTCTTAGGCAGCTCGTTTATGACTTGTCTAATTTCTTTTTCTAAAGTAGGGTTCTTTAAGTATTCTATTTCCTATTCTTTTAATCTGGGCAATTTATATTTTTATAAATATTCACGCATTTCTCTTAGATTGTTAGTTTTGTTGACATATAATTGGGCAAAATAACTCCTAATGTTTTCTTTAATTTCATATTCAGTGGTAGTACATTCACCCTGTTATGTTTGATATTGTAATTTGGTTTTCCTTTATCTTTTTAAAAATCAAATTAGCCAGTGGTTTATCTTTTTAGTTCCTCCCCCACAAAAACTAGCTCCTAGTTTTATTTATTATTTCACTGTCTTTTTACTTTCAGTTTTATTAATCCTTTGATTTTTGGGATTTTTATTTTGGTGTTTAATTGACTCTTTTAATTTGTTCTTTCTCTAATTTTTTTAAAGTTGCATGCCTAATTTATTGATCTGTTCTTTCTGTCTTTTATTGATGTAAGCATTTAGGGATAAATTTTCCCCTAAGTATTGTTTTGGCTGTATCCCACAAGTTTTGATATGTTGTCTCATTGTTCTCATTATCTTTAATGAAATTACTATTTCTATGACTTGTTCTTGACCCATTCATTTTTTAGGATTAGATTTAGTTTCCAATTAATTTTTAATCTATGTTTCCAACACTCTTTATTAAATGTCAATTTAATCACATTATGGTCCCAAAACAGTTTGTTTACTATTCTTGCTTTTCTGCATTTGTGTGTGAGGTTCAGTTTTTGTGAAGGTGTCCAGTACAGCTGAGAAAAAAATACTATACTTTTCTATTCTCATTCTGTGAACTTTTATAAAATTCTATTCATCTCCTTAACTTCATTTAAGAATTTGATGGTATGTCATTTGGTGCATACGTGTTTGATACTGATGTTACTTCCCTGTCCATGATAACCTTTTATCAAAATGTAGTTTCTCTGATTATTTCCTTTAACTAGTTATGTTTTTGCTTTTGCTTTGTTTGAGATCGTGTTTGCTATCCCTGCCTGCCTTTTTTACTTTAGCTGAAGCATAATAGATTCTGCTACATCTCCTTATTTTAACTCTGCATGTGTCCTTCTGCTTCAGCTATGTCTCTTGTAAACAACATATTGTTGGATTCTAATTTCTGATCCATTGTGTTATTGGCTTCCTTTTTATGATTGAGTACATGCCATTCATATTTCTAGTTACAATTACTAACTTCCCTCCATCTTTTTTTCTTCTGTTTATTCTTCTCTTTCTCTCTTTTTTTTCCACCCTATCCCTTCTCAAAAGTCTGTTTTGCTTCTGACTACTGCCTCCCTTAATCTTATTACTTATCTCTTATAACTCCTTTCAACACATACTTTCTTTTAGCCCCTTCCATGGGGGTAGCTAGGTGGTGCCCTGGATAGAGTACAGGTCCAGTCAGTAAGCCTAAGACTCATTTTCCTGAATTCAGATCTGATTTCAGACACTTTCTAGCTGTGTGACTCGGGGCAAGTCCCTTAATCTTGTTTGCCTCATTTTCCTTATCTGTAACATGAGCTGGAACAGGAAATGGCAAACCATTTCAGTATCTGCCAAGAAAATCCCAAAGGAGGACATAAAGTCAGATGTGACAGAAAAATAACTTGGCAACAAAACTTCCTACTTTCCTGTTGGTTAAAATAGATTTCTGTATCCAGCTGAGTGTATTATGCATGCTTTTTCCTTTGGATCAGCTCAGATGAGAATGAGGTTCAAGTGTTCTTCCCCTACCCCATTTTCTCCTCCATTGTAAAAACTTCCTTGGGTTCCTCTTTTATGTGAAATTATTTCCCCCATTCATTCTCTCTCCCTTACCCCCTTCTTCTAGTGCAACGGTTCTCAACCTGTGGGTTATGTTCAATTTGTAACAATGAAAATACAATTTGCATGTCAGATATTTACATTATGATTCATAACAGTAGCAAAATTACAGTTATGAAAGTAGCAGTGAAAATAATTTTATGATTGGGGGGGGGTCACCACAACATGAGGAACTATATTAAAGGGTCATGGCATTAGGAAGGTTGAGAACCACTGTTCTAAGGCATTCCTCTTTCTCATCCTTCCATTATTTTAGATCATCCCAACAAAAAACCGACTCATATCCATGCCATCTATCTATGTAGACTCCTTCTAACTCCCATAATAGTGATAAAGCTCTTAGGAGTTATATGTATAATCTTCTCATATAGGAATGTAAACAGTTTAATTCTCCAAAGTCCATTATGACTTCTTTTTCATGTTTACCTTTACATGCTTCTCTTGAGTCTTATGCTTGAATGTCAGATTTTCTTTTAATTTCTGTTCTTTCATCAGGAATATTTGAAAGTCTTTTATTTCTTTAAATATCCATTTTTCCTTTGCATGATTAATACTCAGTTTTGCTGGGTAGGTTGTAAGCCTTTCTTTGCCTCTTAGAATATCATATTCTAAGACCTCCCTCCGTTCCTTTGTTGTGGCAACTGCTAAACTTTGTGTGATCTTAACTGTGGCTCCACAGTATGTGAATGGTTTCTTTGTGGTGTGTTTCAGTGCTATCTCCTTAACCTGGAATCTCTAAAATTTGGCTATTATATTCCTGGGAGTTTTCATTCTGGGTTATCTTTTTAGATACTAGGTTTGTATCCCTAAGAGAGTGGGGGAAAAAAGGACTCATATGTTTAAAAATATTTATAGTAGCTCTTTTTGTGGTGACAAAGAATTGGAAATTGAGTGGAATTAATTGGAGAATGGCTGAACAAGTTATTGTGATAAAATCATTTTGTGCTACAAGAAATGAGGAAGGGAATGTTTCAAAAAAAAGCTGGAAAGATTTATATGAACTGATGCAAGAAGTGAGCAAAACCAGAATAATATTCATATTGTAAAGACTACTTTGAAAGTCTCAGGAACTGTGATTGTGACATTGACAAACTACAATTCCAGAGGACTAATGATGAAACATGCTACCTATCTCCATACCTCTCTCCATGTGGTGATGTTCTTGGAATTAAGATTAAAGGTGTCTGTGTGTGTGTATTTGGATAGCATTAATGTGGGAATTTATTTTGCTTGACTAAGCTCCAGGCATTTTCTCTGGTTGTCCACCATATCTGGAAAACTCTTCCTCTCTGCACTGATTACTCACCTACCTGTCTTCCTTTAAGTCCTAACTAAAATCCCACTTCCTACAGGAAACCTCCCCTAATTCCTCTTTTTTTAAATTTTAATTTATTTTCTTGATTACATCATTCATTTCTACAAGGTTTTGAGTTACAAATTTTCTCCCCTTCTTTCCCTTACCCCCAAGCCCAAAACAGTGATCCCACCGTAAAGCCCCTCCCACAATCTGTTCCCTTTTATGTCCTCCTCCAATGCCCCTCTAACTTTCTAGTAGGGCAGGGAGGGTCTCCCTTACCCCCATCCCTGTATGTCTTATTTCCCAGTTGCATTTGATTGTATAGCTTTAAATTCTAGATTCTTGCAATTCTTCCCTTGTCACCCACTCCCACTGGAAGAAGCAGCAATTCAATATAGGCTGTGCATGTGTAATTACGCAGGACATCTCCATGGTGGGCATATTGTGAGAGGCTGATTGTATGTCCCTCCTTCCTATCCTGCACCTCCCCTCTTGTTTTGTT
>JAQQSW010019886.1:0-10957 GCA_028646575.1 Pseudocheirus occidentalis
AATAATAATAATAATTTTATGGTTGGGGGTCACCACAACGTGAGGAACTGTATTAAAGGGTCACGGCATTAGGAAGGTTGAGAACCACTGTGCTAAGGCAATATATATAATCAAAATGACAATTATTCAGTGCTATACCAGTCTAACTACCAAAGATTATAGAGCTAAAAAGAATTAAATTAATTCGTTAATGTGTCATGTGAATCATTTATGTTTAGCTTGGTTTTTTTGGATAGAAATTAATTACTTGTCCCATATAGGATTTATAATATACAGTAGTTTTCTTGTGGCACAAAGGTTAGTAGCATTCCTTTAGTGTCAGAGGCTTTGATGAAAGATTAATGGGTCATTCCAGCTGCTTCTGTTTATAAATTTGCCCTCTGAGAAGAGAGGCCTCATCTGTCTAGAGAAAGCTTGGTTTCCTTCAGGATTGGTCTCCTTTCTTCTTAGTCAGGAATATTTCATAAAGTCATAGAATATTGGCACTAGAAAATAAAATATACAATGGATTTCTTTACTCTTTCTGTTTTCCCATATTTATGCTTGTTATGCCCTAGCAAAGAGTCAATTTTTGTAAAAGTGCTGTAGGAAGTTGGCTATTTATGTCTTTAGTCTGGCTAACTTCTTTCTAAAAACCTCATTAAAAGATTTTGAGTATGTGGCAGTACGAGATGGTGGTGGCACCTGCCATCTCCCCAGGATACTGTGATGAGGGAGAAGCTAACGATGACCCTCGTCCCAGCTCCTCATTTGAAACACAAACCAACCAAGACTGTCTGTTATATAAAAACTACTTACTCCTGTCTATATTTACTTCCCAGACCCCATACCACATGCCCACTTTTTTTTGGAAAGACTTTAGATAAAAGATGTAAATAAAATCATCTCAGGGAAAACCAAGGTGGGGCCGGTAAACAAGCTAAAGACTGTGAGAAAAGGGAGGCCCCTCTCACTTTGTAAGCCTAGTTCACTAGGACTAAACTCAGTCTGCTATCTACCTAGGGACAGAACCGGGAGTAATAAATGCCCTAGCCCCTAGGGATAAGTAACAGTTCCTCAAGACTAGATAATACAGCTAATATTACTAAGAAATCAGCCCTTTCCATAGCTTAGGGAGTCAGAGTGTCTAAACAGCATGAGAACCAACACAATTCTCTGCCCAGGGAGGTGAAGATTTCTGAAATCCCTTTCCAAATTCACTGACATAGGGTAAGTGGTAAGTCATGAGTGACTTAGATAAAATAAACACAAAGGTTAATAGCATTCCTTTGGTGTCAGAGGCTTTGATGAAAGATTCATGGGTCATTCCAGCTGCTTCTGTTTATAAATTTGCCCTCTGAGAAAAGAGGCCTCATCTGTCTAGAGAAAGTTCGATTTTCTTCAGGATTGGTCTCCTTTCTTTTTAGTCAGGAACATTTCATAAAGTCATAGAATATTGGCGCTAGAAAAGATGGTAAGAGATAATCTACTGACAGGCTTCTTAACCTGAGGGTCTGTGAACTTGTTTTCTTTTAATATTTTTATAACTATTTCAAAATAGCTGGTGGCTTTTGTAGTCTTGTATGTTGACCATTTAGAAATGTTATTCCAAGAAGGGACCCAAAGCCTCCACCGGGCTTCCAAGGAGTCTATGACACCCTCATCTAGGGTTGGGCAGGTCAGTGGCTCAGTGGATAGAGCTCTGGGACTGGAGTCAGGAAGACTCTTCTTTCTGACTTCAAATCTGGTTTCAGACACTGTTATGGGAATCTGAAGATCTTCCCTGCCCCTAGACCCTTTGCTTAAGTGGCTTAAGTGGCTCTGAGACTCTTTCCTGATTTGAAAGTACACTCTGCCCCCCTAATAGGCTGAATGTGGTCACTTGGAGGCTGTGGCGGGAGGCTTGTTTTTCAGGAATACCCTCGCCTTTTTGCTTTGTGATTGGACAGTGGGTCAAGAGGGCTGTGACATTCTCTGATCCAGGAGAAGGCTGATACGCCTTCATAGACATATATATATTCATATACATATGCCCTGATGTGAGGTTTTGCTTTGGGGCTCACTTTGACAAGAGCTGTGTGATTTGACCAGAAGAGACTCTGGGAAGCCATTGAGCCTCCCCTCCCTTTTTGAAAAACCCAGATGTTGGTGCTTCCCTCTCTGGTAACTGAATAGGTATGGATGTCATGGTCAGATGGTTGGAAGCCCGTCTGCTTATCTATTTCTTTGTCTACTTGTAACTTGTGCTTGTAACTTGTGCTTGTATTCTCTGAAGTTCAGGGTGCTGACTTTTTCCCCTGAACTAGGTAAATGATATGAGTTTGATTGATTAAAGTGAGACTGTTAACCCATTTTGAGTAGCTTTCCTTTAGAAAAACATACCTAAGAACCTGTACTAGCAGCCATCCTGAGCATGCTAGGGCGCTTGCTGATACAGACACTTACCAGCTGTGTGACCCTGGTCAAGTCACTTAACCCAATTTGCCACAGTTCCTTATTTGTGAAATGAGCTGGAGAAGAAAATGGCAAACCTCTCCAGTAGCTTTGCCAAGAAAACCCCCGAAGGGGTCATGAAGAGTCAGACGAGACTGAGAATGATTGAATAACATCTAGTGTACAGCATACAGTCTGTGGGCTACTTGCAGCAGAACAAAGGATTTTGGGTAACCGGAGAAAAATGTGGAGTTGCCACTGCACGCTCTCCTGTTTGTCACGTGACTCACAGCTAGCAACCATCGTCACTCTGTCTCTAGTCTATCCTATCTGCAGCCTGAAGCAGATGAGCATATTTTAATTTTGGCCCTTACCTACTGCCAAGTTGTGCAGGTCTGATCTAATGTCTCTGCTTTATTTCAGAGGTGAGGACACTTAAGAAATTGTCCTCTGTGCCTTGAATGTACCTGCCTAGTATCTTTTCTCACTCTTCACTCTGGATGCTTCAATGTGCTCCCTGGATGTCCTGTAGCTTATTAATGCTGGAAAGCAATTCAGAAGACAGTTGACATGAACAGGGATAACAGCATCTGGAAATTTTAATATTAAAATTATTAATTCTAAGAGTTCATTGGAATTCTTATAGATCCAAAGCACTAGATTCTCTGTACCTGACTGCAGAAGAAAAGCCACAAGTGTTAAGGCAGAAGTGTATTCTGCTGGTCCAGATTGGTTATCAGTTCCTAACAGTTAAGATCTACTACCACTTGCCTCTGCAAAATAGTTCCCAAATCTGAAAGTGATCTCCTCTTCAATTTTACATGGAGCACTTGTCTGGATTTTCCCTTTGCCCTCACAGTTTATGTTTATAAAGTACTTTTAAGATTTACAAAACACATTGCACATTCCTCCTTTCATGGTCATCAGAACAGCCCTCACAAGAAAGCACTCCAGTTATTTTTTCCACTTCTGACAACCAAGTGCTATCCACAGGGTGGGCAGGCCAACCCTCCTGAAGCTGCAGGGCACCCTGAGAGAGAGAAAGGAGGCAGCCTGTGGCAGAGAAGTCAACACCACTGCCACCTCGATCCATCATCCCCCCTCAAATCCAGATGGAGACAGCTCTGGACCCTGAGCCCAAGATCCTTGAGTTGGTATTACAACTCTTTGGAAAGGAGTTATTACATGAGACACAGGGCCTTCCTGTGCAGCCCTGGTTATTCAATTACTTGACATTTCTCTGAGAGGAACTGCACTCCCTCCAATGGAATTCTGTTGTGGAGAACTTGTTGTTCCTCATGGTTTTCTTGGCCAAACACATTTGAGAATATGCATGGATCCTGACTGTGATGACTTAGGATGGGAATTAATGGGGAGACACCTATGAGTGTGAAAATAGCATAATTTACAGGTCACTTGGAAAATAATGCTACAACTCACACAGATATAATGATTTACATGACAAAGTGCTTTATTCAGACTGCAGATGGTCTTTGACATGGAAAAGTGGTTTGTTTGGTTTTTTTCTCCAAAGACATTTGATAGATAGATTTAAGCTTAGGACTCAAAATAGGAGATCATTTTAAAGTAATCAGATTGCCCTCCACTAGCTCTATTCATATCACAGGCTGAATTTCTTCAGATGGGTTTGTAACTCATTTGATAAGAAAATGTCTCTCATTTTCCCACAAAAGCCTCAAAATAGAAATATTCTCTATGTATTGGGGACTTCCTTTGCCTGTGCCATGGTATGGTAGTGTTTACTCAGCTTGGCAACCTGCATTTTATTGTTTTACTGAGGTTCTATATGAAGGATGGGAAATAAAAGAGCCTGTTTCTTCTAAAGTGGGTAAACCAGGGGGGGTCCATGTGTTATCTTTTCCAGGTATTTACCAACTGGGAAAGGAGTCTGGAGATAAAATGGGAATTAGAGCTGCCAGCCCTGTCTTAGAATTAGGAGAGGTGCCAGCTATAAACCTGAGGCCAGACTTAAAATAAAAAAAAAAGTTACTTTTTCAGAATGTGATCCAGAGTCAGAAAGGTCTTTCCTTGGCCCCTGGACATCGAGGAAGTTCTTTAGGGTGAACTAGTCTTAGGCACACAAGGCATCAGAGCTGGATAGGACTTTTTGCAGATAGAGGGTCTGTAGAGTGGAAACACAGGGTAGTAAGGGAATATCTGGATAGACAGTCTGAACACCAGAGTTTGAGTTCTGGTTTGGCCCCTTGCTGCCTCTTTGATGTGGGGAAAGTCACTCATTGCCTCTCAGTTTTTTCCTCTGTAACAAAAGGGGCATTGACTTATCCATTGCTAAGGTTCTCTTCAGCTTGTTAGCTGGGAACACAGCTAACAAGGGCTGTATCAGGAACTGACCCTCCAGCTCACTAAGCCATTGGCTACCAGTTCCAGGGGAAAGGAGTCCCAGATCTTGGAATGAGAGGAACGAGTGGAATGCGGCTCTGATTACTTCATTACTCTGAGACTGTGAGCAATTTTTTTTTAACCTCTCTGGTGAGAGAGTGTTAGATCCTTGAAGGCAAGACCTATTTTCATGTTTGTCTTTTTATCCCCAACATCTACCATGATGCCTGGCTCATAATAAGTGTTTACTAAATGTTTGTTGATTGATTGGGCTTTTATTTTCTCATCTGTGAAATGAAGAAGGTGACATACCTAGGTGATTTCTTATCTCTAATCCTCCTGTTAGGAAATGAGTTCTAGTCCTGGTTTTGCATTTGGAGTTTGTTCTGTGACTTGGATCTAAAAACAGTCCCCACCTATCTGCCAGAGTCTTTGGAAACATTAGGTGAATCTCACCTGTGAGAGTGACACGGCTGCTTGAGAGGAAGGGAAGGAGAGCTAGAAGCTGCCAGTAATATTGTAGTCATAATAACAGTTAAGAGCATTTATTAAACTCTTAGTATTTGAAAGACTCAGGGCTAAGTGCTGAGATAGATAAAGATAAATAGATAAAGAAAGATAAAAATGTGTCTCTGCCTTCAAGAAGCTCACACTCCAATGAGGGGAAACAGTGTAAATAATAATTTTGGATATTCACAGAGCAGACAGGTTATCTCAGAAGCACTAATGGCTAAGAGGATTGGCAAAGTCACTTGTAGAAGGTAGGATATGAATGGAGACTTTAACGAGGTCAAGGAAGGCAGGAAGGCAAAGTCATTGCAGACATGAGGAGCAGCCAGTGAAAACACAGAGTCTGGACTTTCATCGTCCTGGGCAAGCAATGTCCAGGAAGCCAGTGTCACTGGCTTCCTGGACTAAGTAGAAGAGATTAAATGAAGGGGACATGTTGTGAAGGGCTTTAAAAGCCAAAGAAAGGATTTTATCTATTTATATATAAAGGATTTATATATATATACATATATATATATATGAAGAATTATGTATACATACATATACATACATACATATATATATACATTTTATATATGCTGGTGGTAGCAAGTGACATAGTGAAGAAAGAAAGCGCTAGGACTGGAGTCTTTGAGTTCACATTCAGCCTCAGACGCTTACCAGCTGTGTGATCCTGAGTAAGTCACTTAAATCTGTTTACCTCGGTGTCCTGAGTAACAGCACCTACCTCCTTGTGAGGACCAAATGAGATAATATTTGTACAGTGCCTGGCACATGGCAGGCACTATGCAGATGCTAGTAGTAAGTCTGAGTACAAAGGTGACGGTCACACCTGTGCTTTAGGTGGAACACCTTTGCCTCTGAGTAAAGGGTAGGCGAGAGTGAGGAGAGATTTGAGGCAGGAGACCAACCAGAAAGCTATTGCAACAGTCCAGTCTTGAAATGAGAGCCCATGCCTACAATTGTGTTGGAGAGAGAAGTGGGCAATGCAGAGATGTTGTGAAAGTAGAAAGAGACTGGAGAAATGGGTAACATGAGAGTAAAGTCAGTGATGACACTGTTTGGGGCAGCTAGGTGGTGCAGTGAATAGAGCCCTGGAGCCGGGAGGACCTGGGTTCAAATCCAGCCTCAGACATTTACTAGCTGTGTGACCTTGGGCAAGTCACTTAACCCTAACTGCTCAGCCTTCCTCCCTCAAAAAAGAAAAAAAATGGGTAAGTTTTTTAAAGAAAGAGGGGTTTGTAGGGAAATCTAGTAAGGTCAGTTTTGGACATGTTAAGTTTAAGAAATCTCCAAGACATCCCAGTTTTAGAGGTTCAGTAGTCAGTTGGAGATTCCAAATAGTGTTGAGGAGAAGGGTTAGGGATAGATCAATAGATCTGAAAACCATATGCATACAAATGATAATTGAATCTATAGTTGCTGATGAGATCACCAAGTCTAATAATATAGACAGAGGTTCCCAAATTTATTTGACCTACAACAACCTTTTCAAAAAAAATTACTCAGTGCCACCCTGGAAATCTATTTCTTTACCCCTTTTACAGTTTTTTTTTAAACTTATATCACTTCAAAAATATAAAATAATTTTTAAATGACAATCTTAATTTTAATAATTTATTTCAAATTTGTGGTAATTTTCCTGCATTGAAATGTTGATGATGTTTTATTGCATCATGTAACCATATAGTATCCTATTATAAACAAGTCATTACAGGCACTTATTCCTGCTGTTGCATGCTGGACTTACCCACAATGCTCGACATGCTTGCCTGCCAACACTTGCTTGTTAAGACCTGTCTTCAGACTTGACCACTAATTGGTTATAACTTTCATTTTGTGCGTTTATTTGAAAAATAATGTATGTAATCACTATGACTTTGACTCTGTTACACAACAGATGAAATATATATGAAAGGTCTTTCACATTTTTCTTCTCTTCTTTTCCTATGCTTCCAACACCCCTTTATTTTTATTCAATGCTGCCCAATTGCACCCAAGGCTACTACCATTCCCCTGGACCATTCCATTCCCTGGTATCACCCATTCTGGCAACCTGTGGTAGAGAGTGAAGAGAAAAGTGCATGGGATAGAGCCTTGGAGTCTGCCTACAGTTAGCAGGTATAACCTGGATAAAGACTGAAAAACCAGACAGAAAACAGTCAGATGGGTAGGAGAAGAACCAGGAGAGAACAGTGTCATGAAAACTTAGAGAGAAGAAAGTATCGAGGAGAAGAGGGTGATTGATGATGTCAAAGTCTGTATAGAAGTTGAAAGAGATGAAGATTGAAAAAAGTCATTAGATATGGCAAGAGCTCTTTGGAGAGAGGAGTTCCAGTTAAATAATGAGATTGGAAGCCAGACTACAAAGATTTTCTAAGAGAGTGAGAGGAGAGGATGCTGAGGCACAGATTGTAGACATTTTCTCAAGTTGTTTAGCCACAAGTAGGAGAATAGCTAACAGATAATAATAGAGTGAGTGAGTTTTTTTTAAGAATAGGGGTAACATGGGTAGGTATATGCTTATATTTGATTCATATGTATCTCTATATCTCCATCTCTATCTCTAACTATCTATGTACATATACATACACACACACACACACACACACACACACACACATATATATTTGTAGGTAGGTAGCAGAGAAGCCACTGGTAAATAGGGAGAGACTGAAGATAAGTGAGAGGATCACTTGTACATGGAGAGGGGTTCGTCTTGGCAAGCAGAAGGAACACTTATTCATGGGAGACAGCAGTTTAAGCTGACTGAAGGACAAAGGAGGCATCAGTGAACATAAACCTTGCAGACTGTAACAGGAAAAAAAAAGTAGAATTGTAAATGCAAGAGTAACAGTAAGGGAAAGGCAAATTTACGAATTTCTATCCCTTCCCCCATGTCAATGGAAATACTGAAAAACAAGGAAGATAAGCCAAAAAATTAATGAAGAAAGATGAAAGGGGGGGATGAAAAAAAAAAGCATTGTGAGTCTAAGGAGGCTCTAGCAAGTTTAAAAAAGGGGGGAAGGGGAGTGGAGAGTTGTACAAGACAAAAGGCTTCAAAAATTGCATCCAGGACTGGTGTGCCTGGATAAGGAGATGGGCCTATCACAGAATGAAAAGGAGAAGCGGCAGAGTAACAGCTCATCACTAGATGCCTTTGAGACATTAAAAGAATTAGAAGACCCTCAGTGTATTGGGTGGAATCTTCTTTGCAGGATTTAAGGGAAACCAGAGATAAGAATCTCACAGGGCCGGAAGGCAAGAAGGTAAAAACTATATTAATGAAATCACAGATTTATCAAAGCTTCCAAAAGGCTACACGAGGAAAGAGGAACAGAAGGAAGAGAGACAAATGAAAGACAGCTTGGCAGGCTTTGAAAGGAGGAAATAATGGTAAGTGTCCTTCAAAGGGAAGTTTGAGAATCTAGAAGAACCATAGCTGCCCACCAAGAGACTCTATTATGTGATGATTGTGATTCTTCATTCAATTAGGACAAATGCAAAATTCTAGTGCCAGGAAGTAAGGAATTCAAAAGCCTTGACCAAGGCATATCATTGTAATTGGAGAATTTTGGTTATCTTGCCTCTTTTTAAATCTCTTTCTGTCTCTCTGTCTCTCTCTCACTCTCACTCTTTCAGTCTCTCTCTCTCTGCCATAGACAGATCAGTTGATAATTCCTTGGTTCACCTTAATGATTTAATAGGTTCATAGATTTTTTTATTCTGTATTTTCTTTTTATATTGCAAACCTTTATAGATTACTCTCACTTAGTGAGAGATCTCTTGTAATAAACAGGTAAGTAATATTAATAATACAGTCTACTAAAAGTGCATGGAGTATTTGACACCTGCAGTATCCACTTATCTCTCCATTTTAAAAAATTTAGAGATATCTATTTTTTCTTTCTCCAAATGAAGAAAAGGCATCAAATTTTTTATAAAATATACATAATCTAAAATAAATTCCCTCAATTGTTGCATACAAAAATACATGCATGTCTCATTCTGTGCCCTAAATCTATCATCTCTCTGTAATTGGTAATATGTTTCATTTTTGGTTCCCTAAAATCATGGGTAATCATAGTATTGGTCACAGCTCTCACAGCTTTTAAAATGGTTTATTTTTATAGTGCTGCTATGGTTTAATTTGTTCTCTTGGTTATGTTTATTTCATACTTAATTTATAAAAGTCCTCAAAATTGTTCATCTTGTAATATTGATGTTACTGTATAAATTGTTCTTCCAGTTCTGCTCCTTTCACTCTGTATCAGTTCATACAAGTCTTTCAGTATCTCTTTGACATTCCCTATTTCCCAGCATTGTATAGTTAGGTTAAAGAATAATTTTTGAGTAATTTTTGGAATATAATTCCCAATATCTTTCCAGAATGGCTGTATCTTTCCTTGGATACACTAACAGAGCATCAATGTGCCTGTTTTCCCACAGCCCCTCCAACATTTATCATTTTTCTTTTTTTAATCTTTGTCCCAAACTTTGCATTCTGATAAATGTAAGGTAGAATCTCAGAATTACTTTGATAGGAATTTTTCTTCATTACTAGTGATTTGGACATTTTTTCATATGTGTATGGATAGCCTGTGTTTCTTCCCTTGAGAACTGCCTGTTCATCTCCTCAGATCATTTACTGATTAGGAAATGACTCTTTTTCTTATAAATTTATGTGTCTTAGGAGTAAGACCTCTATCAGAGAACCTTGCTGTAAAACATGCCTAGTTAATTGATCCCCTTTTGTTAACTTTATTAGATTTGTTTGTGCAAAACCTTTTTCATTTTAGGTTATCAAAATTGTTCATCCTTATCTTCTGTGAAAATCTTTATTCCTTGTTTGATCATAAGCTTTTCTCCTACCCGTTGATCATATAGGCAATTTTTTTGTTTGTAATGCAACTTTATCTAGTTCATATCCATTTGGAACTAATCTTTGTAGAAGGTATAAGGTATTGGTCCAAATCTACTTTCCTCTTACTTACTGTCCAGTTTTCCCAGTAGTTTTTGTCAAATAGTAAGTCCTTATCCCAGTAGCTAGAAATCCCCTGAAGGACTTATAGATCTACAAAGACTTATGCCCCTTATAGACTAGGGGTAGGAAATCTGCAGCTTCAAGGCCACATGTGGCCCCTCAAGTATGACCCTTTGACTGAGTCCAAACTTCACAGAACAAATCCCCTTAATAAAAGGATTTGTCCTGTAAAACTTGGACTCAGTCAAAAGGCCATACTCAAGGACCTAGAAGGCCACATGTGGCCTCGAGGTCACAGGTTCCCTACCCCTGTTGTAGATATTGGTGATAAGGTTTTAAAAAAAAACCAAACCTCCAAGTGAAGAAAAAAAAGCTTGTCTGCTCAGACTGACAATTGATTTTAAAAGTGGATTAACCCAGTAGCAGGAATACTGTGAACTACAAGCAGAGGTAAGACTTTTCTATTGGCTGTGCCACACTTAGAGGTAAACTTGGTAAATTAGTAGAAGCCACTAAGTTTGAGTCCACTCTTCCCAGGAATCAACATGGTAGAAGACCATGTACTCGGTTTTGGAATATATACACACACACACAAACACACACACACTTTGAATTTTGCTGTATCTTTTCAGTAAATATACCTTTGTAAAAGTTAATTAATGTTACTGGTCAATGAAACAGCAGTGGGTA
>JAQQSW010019887.1:0-10957 GCA_028646575.1 Pseudocheirus occidentalis
CAGTGAGCTTTTGAAATTCTTTTTCATCTGGAAAATTCAGCTTTTTAAGACATTCTTCTCATCATTGGCTTTTTGAGCCTCTTTTGCCATTTGAGTTTGAATTTGCTATTTTTATGGTGTTATTTTCTTCAGTCAGGTTGTTGACTCTTTTCATGATTTTCTTGCATCATTCTCATTTCTCTTCCCAATTTTTCCTCCACTTCTTTTACTTGATTTTCAAAATCCTTCTTGAGCTCCTCCATGGCCTGTAACCAATTCATATTTTTCTTGGAAGCTTTTGGTGCAGGAGTTCTGACTGTGTTTAACTTCCTTCCATTCCATGCATTGATTCTTTTTGTTCCCCAAAAAGGAATCTAATGTTTGATTGCTACGCTTGCTTTGCTTCCTTTGCTTGCTCATGTTGCCACTCAATTACTTGACTTTTGAGCTCTTTGCCACAGTAGAATTCTGCTTCCAGAGAGGAGAGCTTTGTTCCAGATTCCTGGGATTTTCACAGCTGCCAGAGCTATTAGTTGGGTACACTCTCTACAGCCCCACAAGCTCTGGCTCACTGGTCACATGCCCTAGGACCTCCACCCAAGACAGCAACCCAGATCCAAGCAAGTTAAAGCAAGCGTGATTACCCTCTGAATGGTCACTTGGTTTCCCTATGGTCTACAGCTCTGAAGCAGCCATGTGGAGGTGGCACTTCCACTGCTTCTTGCCTTCTCATCCCAGGGGGCAGTGGTTGGATGGCACTCTTGGTTTCCCTCTTCTCACAAAGTTCACACTGACCTTTTACTTTGTCTTTGACATTTATGAGTTGATAATTCTGGAAACCAACTCAGCTGCTGGTGATCCACTCTCCTGAAGTCCACTCCAGCCACTGCTGGTCAGGGCCACCTTGGGGCTAAAGCTGTGGGCTCACACAGGACTGTGCTCAGCTCCCAGGGCACTGTGATGGACCCTTCCTGTAGGCCTGCTGGGCTGCTTTCAGTAGGAGATTTGTTTCTCTGTCACTTTGTGGATTTTGTAGCTCTAAAATTTGTTTAGAGTCATATTTTATAGGTACTCGAGGTGGTTATGGGAGGAGCTCATGGAGTTTTCCTGCTTCTATGCCGCCATCTTGGCTCCACCCCCTCGTCATTTCTTTTAGCATAATAACATTCTGTCACAATTATATACTACAACTTGTTCAGCTATTCTCTAGTTAATGTGCATCCCCTCAATGTCTAAATCTTTACCACCACAAAAAGAACTACTATAAATATTTTTGTGTATATAAATTTTTTCCCTTTGTTTTTTATCTCTTTGGGATACAGACTTAGTGGTGACATTGCAGGTTTAAAGGATATGGACAATTTTATAGCCCTTTGGACGTAATTCCAAATTATTCTCTAGAATGGTTGGACCAATGGTTGGAATATTTCCAGCTATATAACCAACAGTTAATTAGTGTACTTGTTTTTCCATGTCCCCTCCAGCATTTGTCATTTCTTTCTGCATGTTTTTTTTCTGCATCTTTTTTTTTGCATTTGTCATTTCTAATAGGAATGAGGTAGTATCTCATAGTTCTTTTAATTTTCATTTCTCTAATCAGAAGAGATTTAGATAACTTTTTATGGCTATATATAGTTTTGATTTCTTCTTCTGAAACCTCCCTGTTCACATCCATTGGCTATTTATCAACTGAGAAATGGTTATCATTTTTATAAATTTTTTTCTCAGTTCCCTATGTATTTGAAAAATGAGGCCTTTATCAGAGAAGCCTGATATAATTTTTTTTTTACTTCATTGTCTGACACCTTTTAGCAAAATGCAGTTCCCTGATTATCTCCTTGAACTAGATCTATTTTTGCTTTTGCTTTTTCTGACTACTACTCTTGTCTTTTTTACTTCTGTTGAGGCATAATAAATTCTACTCCAGTCCCTTGTGTGTGTGTGTGTGTGTGTGTGTGTGCTTCAAGCATATTTCTTACAAACAACATATTGTTGGATTCTCATTTCTAATTCATTCTCCAGTTCACTTCCATTTTATTGGTGAGTTCAACACATTCACATTCATAGTTATGTATTTCCCTCCATTCTACTTTCTTCTGTTTATTTTTCTCTTTCTCTTACTTTATGGTGTCCCTCTTCAAAAGTCTGTTTTGTTTGTGACCATTGCCTCCCTTAATCCACTGCCCCCTTTTATCATCCTTTTCGTTTTCTTCTTTTCCCCTTTCTAATTTTTGTTGTCTAAATCAAATTTCTATACTCAATTGGAGTGTGTTTATATAGTCTTAACTCTTTGAATCAATTCTGATGAGAGTGAGGTTCAAGTGTTGCTTACCATCCTCCTTTTCCCCCTTCATTGTATAAGTTGTCCTAGCATCCCTCTTTTATGTGAGATCATTTTCTCCATTTTTCCTCTCCCTTCCCTTTTCTCCCTGTGCATCCCTCTTTCTCATCTCTTCATTTGTTTTGAGATCATTCCAACATAATCAATTCACAACCATGCCCTCTGTCTATGCAGACTTTTTCTAATTGCTGCTATAATGATAAAGTTTTTAGGAGTTACATGTGTCATCTTCTGATATAGACATGTAAACAGTTTAACTTTATAGAATCCCTTATGATTTCTCTTTCATATTTACCTTTTTATGCTCCTCTTGAGTCTTCTGTTTGAATGTCGAATTTTTTATTTGGTTCTGTTCTTTCCTCAGGAATTCTTGAAAGTCTTCTATTTCACTAAATATCCATGCGTACCCTGAAAGATTATACTCAGTTTTACTGAGTAGATTATTCTTAATTATAAGCCTAGCTCCTTTGTCTTCCAGAATATCATTTTGCAAGCTTTCCATTTCTTTAACATGTGATCTTGACTGTGGCACCATGATATTTGAATTGTTTCTTTATATATGCTTGTAATATTTTTTCCTTGACATAGAAATTCTGGAATTTTGATATAATATTTCTGGGAGCTTTTACTTTGGGATCACTTTCAGGAGATGAGAGGTGAATTCTTCCAATTTCTATTTTACACTTGGGATTTAAGATAGCAGGACAGTTTTATCTTGTATTTCTTGAAATATGATGTGTATCACTTCCATAAAGGGACAGGGACAGAGTAGAGAATAGAACAATTGAGGGCGGGATAGGAAGGAGGGAAACATAGTCAGTCTTTCACAATATGTTCACTGTGGAGATGTTCTGCATAACTACACATATACAGCCTGTAGTGAATTGCTTGTTTTTCCAGTGGGGGTTGGTAACAAGAGAGGAAGGGAAAGAATCTAGAATTTAAAGTTCTAAAATCAAAGGTTAAAAAATATGATGATGATGATGATGATGATGATGATGATGAAGATGATGCAACTGGGAAATAAGATATCCAGGCACTGGGATAGGGAGATCCATCTTGCCCTACCAGAAAGTCAGAGGAGTGATGGGGGAGGATATAGGAAAGAGCATATTGGGAGGAGTATACAGTGAGATAGCTGTTTTGGGGTGGTGGGTAGGAGAAAGACGGGGAAAAAATTTGTAACTCAAAATCTCATGGAAATGAATACTGTAAACTAAAAATAAACAAAACTTAATTTTACAAATTTTAAAAAAGCCTCTGTTTAAAAAAAATTCTAGCTCTCCAGTAGTCCAATCATTCTCAACCTCTCTCTCCTTGATTTATTTTCCAGGTCAGTTGTTTTCTCCATGAGATATTTCACATTTTCTTCTCCCTCCCCCCTCTTTTGACTTTATTTTATTGTTTCTTGATGTCTCTTGGAGTTGTTAGCTTTGGTTGTTATTTTTCAGTCATATCCAACTCTTTGGGATCCCTTCTGGGGTTTTCTTTGCAAACATATTGGAGTGATTTGCCATTTCCTTCTCCAGCTCATTTTATAAATGAGCAACTGAGGCAAACAGGGTTAGGTAGCTTGTCCAAGGTCACACAGCTACTAAGTGTCTGAGGCCAGATTTTTGAACTCAGAAGGATGAATCTTCCCAACCTAAGGCACATCACTCTCCCTGCTCACCACCTAGGTGTCCTAGTCATTAGTTTCCAGGTGCTGAATTCTAATTTTTAAGTAATTATTTTCTTCAGTGAGCTTTTGTATCTCCCTTTACCTTTGGCCAATTCTGCTTTTTTAGGAGTTCTTTTCTTTAGTATTTTTTGCATCTTTTAATAAGCTTTCAATTCTCTTTTCATAATTTTCTTGCATCACTCTCATTTTTTTTTTCTTTTTGGGTGGGAGAAGGCAGGGCAACTGCAGCTAAGTGACTTACCCAAGGTCACACGATCAGCAAGTGTTAAATGTCTGACGCTGGATTTGAACTGAGGACCTCCTGACTCCAGGGCCAGTGCTCTATTCTCCATGCCACCTAGCCACCCCAATATCACTCTCATTTCTTTTCACATTTTTTTCTCTACCACTTTTATCTCTTTCTTTAACTCATCCATAATTCTTGTTGGCATAATGTCCAATATTTTTTTTAATTTGAGGTTTTGCTTGTAGTAATTTTTATATTCTTATGTTCTTCTGAGTTTGTATCTTGATCTTCCATCACCATAGTAAATTTTTGTGTTCAGATTCTTTCTTTTTGTTGTTTTGTCATTTTTCCAGTTTACTTCTTGACTTTGAACTTCATAGTAGAATTCATCTCTGCTCACTTCAGGATGGGGAGGCACTTTTCCAAACTTGAGGCTTTTTTTTACAGCTATTTTCATAATAGTTTTCAGGGTCTCTATGTTTTCAGTACTTTCAAGGTTTTGTGACCTAGGCAGAGATGTGGTCATTGCTCTCTTGTTCTGTCCTCTGGTCTTTACTAAGGAAAGATCCCTGCTCCCTTGTAGCCACAAGTGCTAATGCTCTTTTCTGCCTTGGAACTGAGACCAAGGCCTTTGATCTCTTGTGATTGACCACAAATGCCCCTCTCTGTCCTGGAACTGTAACCCCGAACTGTGTATGGGTATTGCAAGAGGGTCCTGTACCCAGTATTCGCTCAGAACCCTTTTTAAGCTTTTTCTGACCAATTTTCCAGTGGCCAAGAATTATTACAGTTTCTGTTGCTACTGTTCAAGGTGTCTCCAAGTCCCAGTACTAGGGCTGCTACCTTGTGTACTCCAGTAACACAGCCCCGACCTGGGGTTACAGATATCTCATGCCACTCTCCTAAGTTATCTTGGTCTGGAAAAATATCTCTATCTGATTTTTTTGTTGGCTCTGCTGCTCCAGAATTAGATTTAAGGTGTTATTTTAAAGTTGTTTGGAGCAGAATGTTGTAAGAGTTAACTGAACTGCTGCCTCTTCTGTATCTTGGCTTTACCTCCAAAATTCTGATTTTTAAAGAATTGTGTTCTTCAGTGTTTTTGTGTCTTATCAAGGGACTTATTTTTTTCATAATTTTCTTGCAATTTTCTTCTCTTTATTTTTCCAATTTTCCTCTACCAATCTTATTCTTAAAATATTTTTCTAACCTTCTTTTATCTCTTTCTTTAGCTTTTCTAGGAATTCTTGTTGAATTTGTGTCCAATCTGCATTTTTCTTTGAGATTTTTATGTAGATATTCTCAAATCATTGTCATATTTGTATCTTAAGCTTCCCCATCACTATGGCAGCTTTTTATGGTTGTATTCTCCATTGTTGTTATTGCTATTAGCTCATTTTTTTCCAGTCTACTTCTTGTCTTTGGATTTCATGTTAGAATTCAGTTTTGCTCATCTCTGAGTAGGAGGAATGATTGGGTTGAGCTTCTGTTTTTTTGTGTGTGTGCCCTTCTCCTCCTTTCACAACTCTGGAGTTCTATAAGTTTTCAGTGTTTCCAGATCTGTGATCCTGAAAGAAGTCTATTTACTGTTCTCCTCTTTACTCTCCTTACCCAGGCAGAACCCCTGCTCCTTTGTGACCCTGACCACTTTTCTCCACCCTGGAACTAGAACTCAGAACCTGGTCATAGGCAACATTGCTTCTAGAGGGCCCACATTTCTGCTTTCAGTACTAGTGATTGGGTCCCTTGGGAGCTCTTTCTGCCCAGGTGTTGCCTCCTAACTGTGCCTGGGTGCTGGGTTGTTCCCTGCCTCTGCTGCCACCATCACAGCTCAGTAATAATGCTACAACCTGGTGCTGCTTCTGTTGTTGCTGCCATGTCTGGCCCGCCAGCACCCCCAATATCTAGAGACCTCTTTGTTTATTTTGTTAGGCTGTCCCATGTTGAAAAAATGACATACAATCACTTGTCCTTGTCTTTCCCACTCAGAATTCAGTTTGACCTGTTTTCTAGATCATTGTGGAAGAAGTTTGTTGGGGAGTTGTACACAGTTGCTACCTCTCATTCTACCATTTTAACTCCACTTCCCTAGGAACTCTATTGTAGAGGACTTTACATAGCAGACTGGTGATTTTGCTATAAGGAACCACACCCCCTAAGTTGGGTGCTGAAGAGAGTACAGAAAAGAGTAATAGCCCTTGCAATTTCTACCCAACTTTGAGGTCACTTGTAAATTCCTCCTGACCCCTCAAGGATGGTGAGGTGAGAATAGCATTTGAGAGTGAATCTGAAAGCCACTATGGAATTAAAGGTGTTATAGAAATTGATAGTGAGATTATTATCGTGCATTCCAACCATGACTCGGAACTTACTATGTGTATCACATAAATTGAGGTGTGTCTGTATTTATAAATCAAACTACGGATCCCTGAGGCCTAATGACTCAAAGCATGACTGGTGCCCACTCAAATAAGCAACTAGTTGGAACATCTGAGATGAATAAATTCCTTCTCCTTAAATATGAACTTTGTGCCCACTGTGTGTTTGGCAATATACCTTTGTTTGTTGTTGTTGTGGAGTTGTTTCAGTTGTGTCCAACTCTCTGTGGACCCATTTGGGGTTATCTTGGCAAAGAACTGAAGTGGTTTGTTATTGTCTTCTCCAGCCATTGCCTTCTCCAGCCATTTCCTTCCAGGAAACTGAGGCCAACAGTGTTAAGTGACTTGCCCTGGGTCCTACAGCTAGTGTCTGAGGTCAGATTGGAATTTAGGTCTGTCTGACTACAGGGCTACTTTATTAACTGCCACCCAGGCAGTATGAAATTCTTTTTCTTTCCTTCCTTCCTTCCTTCCTTCCTTCCTTGCCTCCTTTCCTTTTTTTCTTCCCTTCTTTCCTAACAAACTAGAGGGGAGATACCATCACTGTTGCCTAGAAGCTCATAGTCTTCATTCCTCCAAAGATATCACTTACAATGCATGAAAACATGTTTATAGGGCCTGTCTGATTCAAAGAGGCAAGTTAGAACTCAAATGCCAGACTTCATCTGATATATTTCCAGTATAATCTAAACAGTGTTGGGTGTCCTGTTTCCATCAACCCTTGCAACTTAATAGGTAAAGATTCCATACATTTATCTGGTGTCCTAGGGCACCAGGAAAACAAATAATAATAACTCAAATTTATATAGTGGAGAGGGATAAGAAGAGTAGATAGTTTAAGTTTAGAAAGCAGAGCTGGAAGGGATATCAGCTCTTAGATATTATCTCATCCAAGATATCATCTTCTACAGAGAAGAAAATTGAGACCCCCAAAATTTAAGGAACTTGTGCTCCCAGGGAGAGCTGGGATTTATATGCAAGGGGATCTTAATGCCAAGTCTTCTTCCTCCTCCTTCTTTTCCATCCTCTCTTGCCAATCTCCTCATTTTCCGGAGAAAGAAACTAACATTCAGAAACATTAATTTCAAACTCAAATTCCTGATATCAGGAATAATATTCCAGAATAATAATCAGGACAAATATTCAGAAAAAACCTTTTATAATATCAATGTAAGGTACTGCTATGTTTGTTATTTATTCCAAAGAATAATTTGACTAAATGAAACAAAATGAAGAGAATCTTAAAGGCTCTCTTTAAAGAAGAAATTTTTCAAGCATATGCTAAGGGTTATATACAATTCATTGATAGATACAACCACAGAGATAATTTCGTTTAAGAGGTCTTTGATTATCAAATTAAGTGTGACCTAAAGTATGGAGAAATACTCGCTGAAGGTATTCACTGCCATCTTGGAGAATGTCTCGTGGAAAGGAAAAAGTGGAAGAGAGATTCCCTATGTAGAGTGAGGGCCTTCAGATGTTTCCATTTGTAGATAATTGTGCTGATTGCATCAGCTCCCAGAATACTGTATGGCCTCCTCAAATACAGGTGAGATCAAATACAGGTTTTTCTCAGAGAGATCGAAAACCATTCAAAAGATATGAATCTAACAATCCATGCAGGGGGAAAAAAGTGGATAGAGAACACCAGCTGTCCACATTATGCTGTGAAATAAGATGCACCATTCATTGAGGTAGTAATAGTCCATCAGTACAGATATGTTAGACAGGCATTGCAAATGGACAACAAGTGGGGCTCTGAACTCCATGGGTGACAGAAAGCAGTGGAAAATTAGGCAGGAATGGGGTGAGAGAAGGAGGCAAACGGTGTGGGAGAGAGGCACGTAGTCACCTAACAGCTGCTCAGTGTTGGGAGTACTTAGGCAGTGTGGACCCATAGCAATTAGAAGAGTGCTCAAGGGCCAGGGTTTGGGAATCTCATTCTCATAGGAGGGGTAATGGGAAGTGGGAAGGAGACAGACTAAGTCTCATCCATAGTCACTTAGGGTTGACTTAATAGCATATGAATGTTATCTCAAAGCTGTCAATGCCACTTTAGTTTGTCTTATTAGGACAACATTTCTCTGGTCTTTTTGAGTATGTCTGGGGCTTATTTCAGCTTGCAAAGTTCCATTTATTGGGACCTACCTGGCTTCTCTTAACTTAGCACATAGTCTCTGAATGTGACCTTCATTAACTTAGGCAGAAGTTTTGGCATGTGGTTTCTGGGTTCTCCTTACAAGCTTAATTCCTATTTCCTAGGTATTGCTATCTTATTTGGTTACATAGATATTTCCTTACTATACTAAGTAGTTGGAGTGGTTGTGGGGACCATAACAAGATACAATATGAACACACTAAACCAGGCTAGCTGGTTGTTGGTTTGGGGTTTAGTTTGGTTTAGTTTTTTTTAATGAGACCTGTGATTTGATTGTTATAAGAAATTCCCAGTGACTCCCTCTAGAGAGATTGGGGGAGAGGTTACATGTCTTGCCAGTCACAGAGTCAATGTATGTCAGAGATTAGACTAAACATGAGATAATGTATCTATCTACTACACTATGCTACCCAATTTTTAATAAAACATGTATTTGTTTATTTTTAAAGGGAAGCCTCCATGGCAGCTAGGTGGTAGAATGGATAGAGCATTGGGCCTGGAGTAAGAAAAAACCAAGTTCAAATCTGGCCTCAGATACTTACTGGCTGTGTGACCCTGGGTAAATAGCTTAACCCTGTTTGCCTCAGTTTCCTCATCTGTAAAATGAACTGGAGAAGGAAACGGCAAACTACTGTAGCAGTGGTTCTTAACCTGTGGGTTATGTTCAATTTAAATACATACTGTGTATTAGATATTTACATTATGATTCATAACAGTAGCAAAATTCCAGTTATGAAGTAGAAACAAAAATAATTTTATTTTGTGGGGTCATCGCAACATGAAGAACTACTGTATTAAAGGAATAATATTAATAATCATAAAGGAATCTCACGGCATTAGGAAGGTTGAGAACCACTGCATTGTAGTGGTATCTTTGCTAAGCATCTTTGCTAAGAAAACTCACAAATGGGTTCAAAAAGAGTCAGACCCAATTGAAACAACTGAACAACAACATTCATGGTGCAGCGTAGATGTCTATGGAGAATTTGGGAGCTGTATAGAATAAGAAGGCATGAGTAAATTGTAGAGTACAGCTTTGGAGGAAATGCTCACATTGATACAAATTCATTGAAGTAGAGAAATGGGAAGGGAAAAGAAAAAATGTTCATTAAGTTCCTGCTATGTACCAGGCACTATGCAAATATTGTCTCTTTTGATTTTCACAACAACCTATTCTTATCCCCATTTTATAGATGAAGAAACTGAGGCAGAGTTTAAGTGATTTTATCCAGGGTCACACAGCTGGCAACTATCTGAGGCCAAATCTGAGCTCAAGTCCTCCTGACTTCAGACTGGGCACCATATCCATTGTACCGTCTAGCTATACAGTGCATGAGGTATAAGATAAGCATTGAGGAAACATACCTGGCCCTGACAATTCATCTCCTGACACTGCAGGTCACCGATCTCATTTCCCTTTCCATGGTGTCCTTGCAGTACTTTGAGCTGGGAATAGCTTCTTTTTGGGGAAAGTCAATCAACTAGTCTCCTTGATTCTGTTCTTAGCAGCTCCATCTAACCTCTTACTGCCAGGGTATATTCTCACAGAGCCTTACCTAACTCTTTTCTTTGCTGTCTGGAATCCCATTTCATTTCCACTATTTTAGTCATTGTATAAGTTGTTTTCCTTGTTTCATTTTGCATCAGTTCATATAAATCTTCCCATACTTTTCTGGGTTCATTATATTTATTACTTCATACAACACATTCAAGTAAAAATTTGTTTAGCCTCTTCCCAAGTGATGGGCATGCATTTTTGCCCTGTACTTTACTACTACAAAATATGCTGCAACAAATACTTTACCATATATAGGGCCTTTCTTTTTATCATTAGCCTCCTTAATGTATATACCTAGAAAAGGAATCTCAGGAGAAAAAATGTACTGATTTCTTCATATTATTTTTTTTAATTTATGAAATAAAACAAGCATTTATATAACATAGTACAATAACAAAGGATGATTGCATATGAAACTGCAAATCTACCATATACAATTTGCCATTCCTTTCAAACATACAACAAAATTATCATGTAAATTTTTTTCCTTTTTTCTTCCCTTCTCCCACAGTTACCCTAGAGATGGATACTATGAGATACAAATATATATATATACACACATAAATACTTATATGTACACAACACAATAAATATATGTATATATACATATAATATATGTAAAATTATACTTTATATACT
>JAQQSW010019888.1:0-10957 GCA_028646575.1 Pseudocheirus occidentalis
ATAGCTAGTAGGCATTCTTCCAGTGTCTTGGAAGCATTTGGTGTGGGAGTTCTGACTGTGTTGTCTTCCTCCTGTTCCATGCTTTGATCCTTTTGTCCACTAAAAAGGATTCTGGAGTTTTATTGCTGTTCTTATTTTGCTTCCTTTACTTCATGTTGGCCAGTTAATTAATTGGTTGTTTTTTTTTTTTAGCTTTGTGAAACTCTGCTTCCAGGGGGGAAAGCTCTGTTCCAAATTGCTGGGGTTTTCTGAGCTGCCAGAGCTATTAGGGAGCTAATATTAGCTAGCTTTGGTTTGCTGAAAGCGCTCCCCACACCCAAGACCACAATCTGGATCCAGGCCGCTCAACACAAGAGCACTTGGCCCTGATCAATCGACTCAGCTCCCCTGCAGGATCCACAGGCCAGGGGCTCTGAAGCAGCCCAATGGGGGCATCCACTGGTTACAGCAGTTTCTGCCCTTCCCCCACTGCTTCCTTGCCCCCGGGGGTAGATTGGCCAAACTGCTTTTCTTCCTCCAAATTTACCTTGAAAGCTTCACTCACTTTCACTAACCTTTAATCCTGGCTTATGCAGATTGCTCCAGGTGCTTTAGGTTTTCTCTGAAGTAGACTCACACTGTGGCTTGGGAGGCTTGGCTCCAACTTGGCCACCCTAGAGCCTGGCCACATGGCGGTTTCAGGCTGGGCTGGTCTCAGCTCCCCTCCTGCCAGCTACCTTTGTCTAATCCCTATTTTTCACATCTTTCTTTAATCCCTATTTTTCACACCTTGGTAGATATGGAGTTGCTGGAGGCTGTAGCTCTTCTCTCTTGTAGACTGGCTGCAGCTCAGCTTGGCTCCTTCCTAACACACTGGGGCCTGGCCATGGTTTTAGTTTGAAGTTGGGCCGGCCTTGGAGTGTCCTGCTGTGATGATCCCTTGCTGCCTTCTGGGAGAGATGTGTTTTCTGTATTTTTTAAGTTTGAGACTCCTAGAATTTGTCCAGCATCATATTTTTATGGTTATTTAGGGTGGCTGCGTGAGAGCTGTGGTTCGTTGCTGCTTCTACGCTGCCATCTTGGCTCCACCCCCGGAAGTCCCAAACCCTTAATTTTGCAAATATTCTTACTCCCAAAGTTACTAAACTGTGTGTGCCCTATGATCCTACAATACAACTACTATTCCTATAGCCTAGTGTTTCTCAACCTATGGGTTATGTTCAATTTGTAACAATAAAAATACATCCTTGTATCAGCTAGATTTATAACAGTAGCAAAATTACAGTTATGAAGTAACAATGAAAATAATTTTATGGTTGGGTGGTCACCACAACATGAGGAACTATATTAAAGGGTTGTGACATTAGGAAGGTTGAGAACCACTGCTATAGCCTAATGAGATAAAGAAAGAGGAAAAGATTCATATGTATAACAATACTTACAGCAGTTTCTTTTTTGTAGTTCTAAAGGACTAGAAATGAAGGGGGTGCCTGTCACCTGGGGAATGGCTGAACAAATTCTGGCATATGCATGTAATGGAATATTATTGTGTAGTAAGAAATGACAAAAAAAGGACGTTTTTAGAGAAATCCGAGTAGACTTATATGAACTGATGCAGAGTGAAGTGAGAACCAGGAAAACAATTTCTATGATAAATTCATAATTTTAAAGAGAAACAACTTTGAAAGACTTAAGATCTCTGATCAATGCAATGAGCAGCCATAATTCCAGAGGACCTATTATGACACATGCTATCCACTTCTTCACTGAGAAATAATAGAGTCAGGATGAATACGTGACAACTATTTTTTTGGATGTGACCAATTTGAGAATTTGTTTTGCTTGATTATGTATATTTCTCACAAAAGTTGGTTTTTTCTTAAATGGGGGAGGTAGGAAGGAGAAAAACATTTTAATTGGAAAAAAATTAAATTAAATTTTAGCACATCTAAGGTCACACTGCTAATGAGTCGACAGAGCTGGAACCAGAACCTAGTCTCCCAGCTTAGCCCTTATGGTATTACACTAGGCTATTTTCCAAGGTGGCACATTCCATTAACAATGAAGGAAAAGAAAAAAAAGTCAGCCCTGAAACCTGCTTGACACAGACTATGATGACATTTTCCAATATAGCATTGTTGGTTTCCTAAAATTGCAGCATCCATTATGTCTGCAAGTACAGCTGTCTTGGTTGTATTGTCTTCATGAATTCAAAGATGTGCCATACTTTTCACTAGATCATAGGTCACATAGATAGAAAGGGCCTCTGAAGTCATCTAACCCAGCTCATTCATTTTACACAAGAGGAAACTGAGACCTGAGGGAGTTGAATGGCTTGCCCATGGCATTACAGGTAAATAACCATCAAAGGTGGGGTTTTGCTCTAGTCTAGATCCTCAGACTTCAAAGTTACTCTTCCCACACTGTTAGGCTGTCTCCCTACTTCTCCTTTTTAAAGCTTGCCCTCTTCGCCACAAATAAGTAATTTAGCATTGTGAACGTGCAATTCTCCAGCTAGATAAAGATGTCTGATACTGCAGATTCTTATACGAAGCCAAATAACCTGGAAATCACCAGAGATCATCTTTTCTTCTGGGGGAGATGAGGATGCTGTCTATATATAGAAAAGGATTGTTTTTCCCATTAACCCAATGGGCATCAGATAGCATATTCCTACACACACTATTTGGCATCTCAGTTTGGGACTACAGAAGATGGACAGTGAGTATTTAAAGAATGTTGTGGTGTCAGGGACTTGTGGCCATCAGGAGCATGTGAAATGATTCCTAATATTTTAAAGCACTGGTTCTTTAAAGACTAAGGCTCAAGGGCAAATTTTAACAGTGAGTTCAGAATTCTCATCGAATGCTGATAATCAACTCTTCAATTAAGAAGAGCTTTTAAAAGTCTCCTGCTGTTAGTCATTGGCTTAAGAAAAATGAGACTTCATTTGTAGCAGTCTGCTGTTGTCTTGCATCTAGCAGGGCCAAGGGTATAAACTTCAGTAAATCAGCTAAAATGGAAGCCTACTGTCTTGGACAATAATGCCCTGTTTTTTTGGTTGCAACCATCTTTGGCATGAAATGTCTGAGCAATTCTGCTCATAGCAGAAATAAAACTGCCAAAATATATCCCGCATTCAGCCTGCCTTTCCATGGCAGAGCTAACAATGTGACATAACATAACAGCTACCTGTGACATAACCTTTCAAATACGGGAGAGAAATTGGATCAGGTATGCTTGCTTTTAAGGATTCCAAAATTAGCGGGCTGTATGAGAATGAAGACCTGGATTTGAATCTGCGCCTGTGTGGTCTTGCACGAGTCACCTAACTTCTCTTGGCATTGTTTGTTTGTTGATGAAATAAGGTAAGTAAGGTAACATAAGCGGCCCTCACTTCATTTTTACAGACGAGTGACGACGAGCCTAGGACGCTCTAGCTCCGCAGGTCCCCCGGGGAGAGGCGCAGGTGGGGTTGGAGGCCATTCCGCCCACCTCCAGAGGGGGCACTCTCTCCAGCACATAGTCGTGGGGGTAGCAGCACCACCTCCCTCGTCTAGGATGCAGGACAAACAACAACAATGCGGCAGAGGCCTCGCGGTTCCCGCCCCGCGTGACACGTGGTCTCGCCTCCCGGCTCATCCAGGGCGGAAACACTGGTCTTGTCTTCGTTCTTCTTGACTTTCTCCGCCATCAGTCCGTTCTCCACTTGCTCCCCCCTTTTTCGCTCCCTTTTAGGGGCTGGCTCGTCCTAGTAGAATGTAAACTCCTCTAGGGAAGGCACTATTTTCCTGCTTGCGCTTCCGCTTAGCACTGTATGGCGCTTAGCAAAGGCGTAAAAACCTGCTTCCTGGTTTAACTCGAACCGTGGACCCTCAGGAAAACCTAATTCGAGAACAGGAGTAGGGGGAGCTGCAGCGGGGGTGAGCCCTCGGGGTAAGTTCTGGAAGGACTTCGCCCATGCAGAGCCACCCTCACGCCCCCCACCACCATTAGCGTCAGTGGGTGGGCGGGTGGGGGGTGGGGAACGGGAGGGAGGGCGAGCGCCCCCTGCGGGCCGGCCGGGGGTCGGCGGCGCTCGCTTGCGCGCTCGCTCTCGGGGCGCTCGGGAGCCGTCGCTGCCGCCGCTGTCGCCGCCCCTCGATGTCGCCGCCGCCTTTAAATGCTCGGGCTTGGCGTCGCCGCTGGTGCGGCGGCGGCGGCGGCGGCGGCGGCGGGCTGGGCAGGGCTCCGGCTCCTCGGCGCTGGCGGCAGCGGCGGCGGCTGCTGCTCAGGATGCGGGCTGCCGTGGCTCTGCTCACCATGCTCGCCAGCCTGCTCCTCTTCCTGTACCTCCTGTGGCTCACAGCCGACGGGCCCCTGAGCTCCAGGTAGAGGGGCGCGCGTCCCCTGCCCCGGCGCGCCCCCCGAGCCCCGTCCTCGGGGCGCCCGCCTTCGGAGCGAGTCCCCCGAGCCCCGTCCTCGGGGCGCCCGCCTTCGGAGCGAGCCCGGGGACTGCTGACCCCCGGGAAGGGGCGGGAGGGACCCCTCCGTCTCCACAAGCCCACACTGGGTGGCTGCCCCCCGCAGACGCCCCGGGCCCCCAGCGCAGGCTGGCTCCGAGGGCAGCGTCTGCCGGTGCTATACGGGGAGCCGCCGAGCTCCGCCCGCCCGTGTTTGACAACTTAGTTTCCTTCCCTTCCCCAGGGACTGGAAAGGCGAAGCCAAGAAAGCCGTCAACTTTAGCCCCGAAATGCCCAGGAGGCTCGGCTTCCCTTTGGCACCGGCCGCCCTCCCCGCAAACAGGTACCGGCGGCAGGCGAGGGGAGGCTGCGGGAGGGCAGGGGCTCTAGTCCAGTGCTCGGAGAAGACGCCCCGGGGAGCCCCGGCGGAGCTCGGGGGCCGCTCCGCATGTCTGGGGTCCCGGGTTCTATACCGGCACCGCGGTCAGCGGCTCTTCTCCACCAGGGACAGAGTGAGATCCAAGCCTGGACCGCCCCGAATGCCCCGAATCCCTGGAACCAGAGATAGTGTGGATGGACGGGGGGAGGGGGGGAAGCCACTTTAGCCTCTCCGGATGGGTTTTGTTTATTTTTTATTCTTTGTCTTCTATAACTAAAGATGTGGCCGCTTTGGGCATAAGTGGAATGAGAATTTGTCTATAACGTTTGTCCTTTGACAAAGCAGGAAATAGGTTTTTTAAATTCCTCCTGTCATTTTTTTTTTTTTTTGGTGTATCTGTGCACATGCAATGTGTGTCTTAGGGATTCTTTTTGTTACTGTTATTATTATAAATGTTCGCATTGGCGCCATGTACCTCCGAGCTTCGGAATAGCTCAAGGTGAGTGTGGTCTCCTCCTTTATAAAATGAGTGTCTGGCTAGATGTGAAAATCCAGCTACAGTTGGATGGTGTTGGTGGCGCGGTCCCCTTTTCACACTCGCACACATACACTAACACACACACACACCATCGCCAACCCCCCCTTTTTTTTTTAAGGGACGTAACCTGTACAACTTTTTGAATATTTGCTTTTCTGCTTTCATTGTGCATCTAGAACTAATAAGAACGCAGAAATCCCTATTTTTCCATGTCCAGACCACTTTAAAGGCACCTTGAAAGCCTGGTTTCTAGAATCACCTGAAATCGCACTTAAATTCTTGCTGCCTGTCTTTCTCTGGGCTCTTTAATCCTTCCCCTTTTCTTAAGGCTCCTTAACCTTTGCCCCTTGTGTATTCTGCCCACTCCTCTCTGGCCTCCGCCCCCCCACCCCCTGAGCCAGCCGGCTTTATTGCTTCCCCTGTTCGGGACAGTGTTCTGGGCGCTTTCATTACTGCTTGTGTCAGGTTTGTGGTTTTCATCTTTCTTCTCCCGGCTCTCCCATGATATGTTTGTCTAGCTACTATGATCTGTGGGAAAGCTGCAGGAAAAAAATGGACTAGAAGTGTTGGCACGGAGCACTTCAGAGAGTGGAGCTGTGGAGTCAGCTCCAGTCCACTATCAGCACATTTACAATTGAACAGAAAAGCAGTTGAAGTTGGGGGGAGAGGGGGAAAAAGAACTGTATCTGTACCCTTGCAATTTTGGGGTGAACGGGGAAAGGGGAGAAGGAGTCTGTGAAGAAATCCTGCCCCTATTGTCCATCTGCTGTAACTGGGGTCGAAGAGTGAGCTCTGTTTCCTTTAACGCTCATATAATACCGATAATGATTTCTGAAGTTGGCACAGTGCTTTCCTTTATACAGAGAGGCACCCCCCCCCTCTCTCTCTTTCTATTCCCTCTCTCCCCCTCCCCTCTCTTCTCTCTCTCTCTCTCTCTCTCTCTCTCTCTCTCTCTCACTTGAAATGTATGTTAAGCAGACAATACAGTTCAGAAAAGCAGCAGATGTGAATGAAGATGGCTAAATTCTGGAGAATCAAGGTTATTTGGGGGTTGTCTGGCCTTATATCTTGTGTGCTGCACTCTCCATTAATGATTCCTCTGAATGTGGAGGGATATGAAGGAAGAAAGGATGACTGCCGGTGGGTGGGAGGAAATTGTCTCAGGGTTTATTTGGCAGCAGAAAACATTCAAAGATAAGGGACAGTAAAGAGAGGAATAATGAGGCAAAGAGGCTAGGACTTGGAGCAGATGGGATATGGAGAGAAGAGGAAGGAGATAAATCTATCTCCTGAATTGCCAGATGTAACATTTCTTTTCAGGGTTAGGAAAGTTTACATCTCAGTTGAGGGCAAGAAGGAAGAATTTTAAAGAATTCACTGATGATAAACTTTAGGAAAAATGCCTCAAGTCTCCCACCCCCAACAGTACATTTTAAGGTACGTCAGCCTCTGTATATTTATGTTATTAGTCTCTCTATTTAGTCTTCCAGAATCACAACATTTTAGAGTTTCTTAGAAGGAACCTCAGCAGCCATCTAGTTCAACCTGTTCTGGACAAGAATGAGCACCCGCTGTCACATACCTGACAGGTGATCAGTCAATCTCTTGAAGATATCCAGTGAGTGAGAAGGGCAACCCATTCAACTTCTGGGTAGTTCCAAGGGTGGACTCCAAAAACCCCAAAAGTTTAATCTCCCTTCTTCTTAATAGTTTCTAATCACTTTTTATCTGGACAATTAAAAAACAACAGTAACAACAGTAAATCCAGGCCTAATTCATAGAATTTGCTGATTTCCAAAGTCCAAGTGCTCACACTGAAAATTTAACAATCTGCTAACCAGCTGGTTAGAGCTGGCTCCAGCACACCCCTGCACAGTTCGAACATTAGATTTTTCCTGTCATAAAACCTCAATTTCCAACTTTGCTGCTTTGTACTCATTGTTCCTGTTTCTGTGTTTTGGGGGCTGAATAGAATAAGACCAACCTCTTCTATGTGAAACCCTTCAGATACTTAAACACTACTCTCTGTTTACTTCCTTGCCCCATGCCCCAGCCAAGTCTTTTCTTCTATGAGTTCACAGTCCTGAGTTCCTTCAAACAATCCTCACATGGCATAGGCTCCTTACAATCCTGATTGCCTTCCTTGGGACACTCTGCAGTTTCTCTGTATCCTTGCTGTATGGTGGTACCCAGAAACTCCTACAATATTTATCCTTGCCTCCAGGACAGAATATGATACAAGTACCACATCATTGCTCCTGAAAGCTGTATCTCTCTTAATACAGCCGAGATCCCATTAGCTTTTTGGGCTGCCACATGAGTCAATCAATCAATTAATCAAAAAGCATTTATTAAGGACTTGCCAGGTAGTGTTAAGTGCTGGGGATACAAAAAGAAAATGAAGCAGTCCCTTTCTTCCCCCTCATATTGACTTTGTCATTCTATTTCCTACCTGACTCCTGCCTAAAGATTCCTCTCTCATCCTGTATTTGTGAATTTTGAGCCCAATCATAAGACTTTACATTTGTACCTTTTTAATCTCTACTAAATAGATTTAGCCCAGTGTTCTAGCCTGTCGGACATTTTTGGATTCTGATTCTATCAACAAATGGGTTACTATCTCTGCTAGCTTTGTGTCATCTTCAAATCTGATAGATGTGCCATCTGTGCCTTTCTCTAAGGCATTGATAAAAATGTTAAACATCACATTGCTGACCAAGTGCAGATCCCTGAGGCACTCCACCGGAGACCTCCTTCTACATTGATCATTGGGGGAGATTCTGAATCTTCCCATTCAGCTAGTTCTGGGCTCATCTGGTTTCACTGTAGTCTGGCTCCCATTCCTTCATCTTGTTCATCTTATCCTCAAGAATAACATGTGATACTTCAACAAACACATTGCTAAAATCTAGGTAAATTGCACCTTAATTTGCCAACTTAGTAACCCTTCCAAAAACAAGCAGGGATAGGGTTTATTTATCACTGTTTGTTCTTTATGAAGTTGTCTTGTCTTTGTGAGCAAACTTTGTTGCCTCTTCATCTTTAATAATTTAATAATTTTAATAATCTTTAATTCCTTCTGGAATTTTTGCCAGGTATAAAAGTCAAACTCACTTGGCCTCTAGTTTAGTGTCTTTGTTCTATTTCCCTTTTTTTGAAAATTGTTACGTTTGCCCTTCTCCAGTAGTGCAGTGCTTAATCCGCCTCTCAAGATGTTTTAAATATGACTAATGTTGTAGCTGACTCCTTTCAGTCGTGTCTAACTCTTTGTGATCCCATTTGGTATTTTCTTGATAAAGATATTGGAGTGTTTCGCCATTTCCTTCTCCAACTCATTTGAAAGATGCGGAGACTGAAGCAAATAGGGTTAAGTGACTTGCCAGGGTCACACAGCTTAGTAAGTGTCTATATCTGGATTTGAACTCAAGTCTTCCTGATTCCAGGCTCTGTGCTCCATCTACTGTAACACCCAGCTGACCCCCAAAATATGACTGATAGGGGCCTAGTGATCAGAGCTGACAGTTCTTTCAGTACTTGAAAATGTAGTGGGCTGGGTGAGTTGAATTCAACTGTGCTGTTTAGTTACTTTAAAAAACTCCAAACCTATTTATTTATTTATATTCAATAGCAGCCCCACCCCCTAGCCATTTTGCTCTTTCTACTCCAAAGGTCATTCATTCTCTTTAGCAGAAAAAACGGAAGCAGAACAAGTATGAAATCGCCCTTTCTCCAGCCAGTTATCATCATCTCACCGGCCTTCCACAGTAGTCCTAGCCCTACTTTGGTCTTCCTTTTTTCCTCAAAAAATTTGAAAAATAACAACCTCTTTTTTCATTCTTAAAAGTCTTCAAAGGCTTTAGCACTCCTTCCATGATTATTTAAAAAATAATTTTATGAATATTCTTGTGTCAAATACATTTCTGAATATACTTCCTCTCGCTACTCAGCCTTCCTTTGAAAAAGGAATGGGGGGGGGGGAAGGCAGTGAAGCAAAGCTAATCAAAACATCAGCTAAACCTGACAGTGTATACTCTCCTAGGCTTCCACCCCTCCAGAGAAGCGGGAGGAGAGGTTCATTTTCTTATCTCTTCTCTAGGACCGAGTGTGGTCCTAAAATTGTTGTTACAGGAACATGATATGTTTTTGTTGTTTTTCGTCTTTTGTTCCCTGCCTTTCATATTCTGTATATAACTTTAAAGAATCTAAGTTGATTGGTAAGTTCTCTGTGCATCCATATTGGTCTCTTCCTGTGACTCCCAGTTTTCTGTCCACCGGCATTGCTTTCTTTTGTGCCTTCAGAATTTCATTTTTGAGAATTTAGTATCCTTCCTGGATCGGCTTCCCCTGAGGAACTTTAGTCCTTGAGATCCTACCGATAAATCAGTCAATCAACAACCATTTAGTAAGCAGCTGTGTGTGCTAAGCATTGGGGATACAAAGACAAAAGTTAAAAAAACAAGAGGCCTTGCTTTCAGCGGGCTTGTATTCTGTCAGAGGAAACAGTGTGTGAATATACATATGGCATATGCCAAATTGATACAAGTTGATTGTGGAGAGTGTGGAGGGATGGACACGGGCAATTGGGAGATCAGGATAGGCCCGATTGTAGGAAATGATGCTTGGGTTTAGTTTTAAATATCTGGCAGGGTTTAGGGGACCCCTTCACATAGCCTAGGTAGGCAATGTGATAAACTATATTAGTTGGCCATGCGATTGGACCCCTATCACATAGCCTGCCCCTTGACTTCTCACCATATTAATTGTTATATTGAAGTCAAAGGGCCATATTCTTACAATTACTCATAAATTAAGAGAAATGCACAATATTTGTCATTAATTAACTAGCTCTAATCTTCCACCCCAGTCTGTGAAATAAATTGGAGAAACATCTTTTTTCCATAAGGTTTTTCTATCTAGTAATATAGATTTATTTAGTCTTATAGGCTTAAGTAAACATTAGTATTATTGGATTTATATTTATTGACAATGTAATAAACAATACAAGTACATATTTAGATAGTTTAAAAATATATTGAAACCAGAAAGATCAGAGTCACAGTCATCTCCAACCAGGAACTGCAACTCCTGACTTTTTTTCAACCCTGGAAGTACAGTCCCATTTTTCAGTTCTCTCAGCATAGCAGTCAAAGACTCTTATGAATTCTCTTTAGGAAATCTTCTCCACATGATAAGAGTTAAATTTAGTTCTTTAACGAAATACAGTTAACTTAGTCTCACAGGAAAGAAGTTCTCTTAGGCCTCTATCTTTGTACTTAGTCTCTCTCTAGACATGACCATTAACAGTTTCTCCAGAATGACAACTAACCTGCCTCTCCCAAGATTCTCTTCTCAGATTCTTCCTTTGAATTATTTGAATTCTGCTACCCCCAAATCCAGGCTGCATTTCAGACTGTGCCCAGGATTACAAAGTATAGTGCCTCTGTCTGTTCCAGGATCCAGGATTCATGGCCATCTAAATTAAAATTGTAAGGCCAAGAATCCTGGAGGGGTGGAATGTAATGGTAATTAATTTGTTTGATCAGATATTAAGTAGATCCTAGTAACCTAGTGTTAAGTATAGAACTCTGTCCATTGGTGAGAAGGTGTGAATTTCCCTGT
>JAQQSW010019889.1:0-10956 GCA_028646575.1 Pseudocheirus occidentalis
GCACCTTAAAGTTTGGAAAGCACTTTGAAAATATTATCTCATTTGATCCTGGTAGGTAAGTGCTGTTATTATCCCTATTTTGTAGATGAAGAGAATGAGGCAGACAGAAGTGAAGAAGAAGGCCCAGGGTCACACAGCAATTAAATATATTCATCTGGATTTGAACCCAAGGCTTCTAGATTCTAAGTAAAGCACGTTATGCACTGCATACTTCACCTGTCTGGGCCTCAATTTCCTCATCTGTGAAATGAGGATAATAATACCTAGATAACATCTCTCAAAGACTTGTTGTAAGAAATATAAAGTACTTGATAAATATAGAAGTACAAATATATTGGGGAAGGAGAACGAGTGGCCTAAATGTGTTATTCCACCCATCAATCAATCAATAAACATTTATTAAGTACCCACTATGTACACAGGCGCAGGCACCTAGGTGATGGAGTAGATTCAGAGCTTGGCCCGGAGTCCAGAAGACTTTTTTTTCCTCAGTTCAAATCCAGCCTCAGATACTTAATAGCTTTGTGACCCTGGGCAAGTCACTTAACCCTATTTGCTTCAATTTCCTCATCAGTAAAATGAACTGAAGAAGGACATGGAAAGTAACTCCACCATCTTTGCCAAGAAAATCCCAAATGGGATCATGAAGAGTCAAACATAACTAAAAAAAGTGACTGAAAGCAAGGATGTATTAAGTACCTACACTATGCTAAGTACTAGTGACAAAAACACAGCAACAACAAAATAGTCCCTGACATCAAGGAGCTTGCCATCTAATAGGAGAAGACAATGCCCAAAAGGAAACTGCAAAGGGCAGGGAAAATACCCAATTCTGGGGGCATGATAGAAAAGGCAGAGAAAGCCCAGAGTAGTGCAGCCAGATGGGAAATGTGACATTCTGAGCTGAGCTTCCTCCTTGAATAAAGGTTTCGGAGTTTGTGGCACCCCCTCCAATCAGAAGAACAGAGAGTAGTGATGAGAAGGACCAAGGCTAATGAGATCCTGCAGGATGATAAAGTTTTCCCAAAAAATGAGCTTCCTGGGCCTTAGTAGGAAAGTCAGATGAGTCCCAAACTCTGGCGCAGCCCAGTGAGAAATGAGTAGTGAGAAACTCTTGCGCTGAGGCTGAAAAGAAACTCACCTTTAGTTTATATATTTGTTGCATATACCTCTGGGAAGTGATATATCAGCAAGCGCCCTACCATACCCAGGGCAGCTGCTAGCACAGGTTCTTAGACCTGCTTGTCTAAAGGAAAGCAACTCAAAATGGGTTAACAGTTACTTTAATCAATCAAACATATATCATTTACCTAGTTCAGGGGAAAAACTCAACACCCTGAACTTCAGAGAATGCAAACAGAATACAAACAGAAATTACAAGCAGACAGAGAAACAGACCAGCAAATGGGCTTCCAGCCATCTGATCATGACATCCATACCTAGTTAGTTACCAGAGAGGGAATCACCAACATCTAGGTATTCAAAGCTGTTCAAGGGCTTCCCAGAGCCTTGTCTGGCCAAATCACACAACTCTTTCCAAAGTGAGCCCCAAATCAAAAACTCACATCCCATAGCCTTCTCCTGGATCAGAGAAAGTCACAGCCCTCTTGACCCACCACTTAATCACAAAGTAATAAGGCGTGGGCATTCCTGAAAAAAAGCTTCCCACCACAGGCTCCATGTGACCACATTCAGCCTATTAGGGGCAGAGTATATTTTCAAATCAGAGAAGGCTCTCAGATTTACTTAAGTGTATCAAAGGGCCTAGGGGCAGGAAGACCTTCAGATTCCCATAACACTTACCCATGGTCAGTCAACAAACAAAGATTAAGTCCTTGCTCTATCTCAGTCATAACAATTTGTATATCCAAAACTTATATACTGGGGTTACAAATTAAAAAGTAGAACAGAAATGGTCATACAAGTAATATTAGTCAGGCAGGCAGGACTCAAGACCATCTTCATGAATCCAAAACCATGCCTCTACCTATCATACGTCACTGCCTCCCTATATAAATATGTTATTATTTTTATGTGTTTATGTGTGGATATGTGCACATAGTTTTTACTAGTTGTACGATATTAGCTAAGTCACATCATTTGTCTGGGCTTACATCAATAAAATGAGGGAACTGGACTTGGATGTTGTTTGTGGCAGATATGATTAATTGTGAAGCTAGCCCTTCTCAAAGCAGATATTTCAGAAGAAAGAAGAGGAAGAATCTAACTCATGAAAATGTTACTGTGATTCTGGGTTCAAATCTCAACTCCACCACCTTAGGCAAATAACCTCCCTTCTCTCAGGCCTTGGTTTCCTCATCTGTAAAATGAAAGACTTTAACTAAATAATCTCTAAGGTCTCTTCCAACCTTAAATACCATGATCCTATAAAACACTCTGTTTGCTTTCCCTCTGTGCGCTAATGGGAATTCCACAAACACATCAAGAGTAGACTAGCCCCAGAAGATTGCAAACATGAGATCAAAGGCAAATGAAACCTCGTGTATATGTGATGATATGTATAAACTGCATGTTCTGCTCTGCCAAAAGGCTTCTGCAATCTGCAATTAGTGGAAATGTTCTCATTCTTCTGATATTTCCCCCAGGGTTGCAGCAACATTATTTTATAAGAAGACAACCCTCCCTTTGATAAGTTAATTTGGTGTGATCAATGCAGTGGACAGCAGGCTTCCCTTTTTCCTGCTGAGCTCATATTATTTGAGACTGTGGTCCCCAGATTGATAGGATTCCACACTCTGCCCTGTGCTGTGCCTGGAAGTTAGCTTCCTGTGTTAAAATCTTTGATGTGCAAAAGTCTTCTTCTAGAAAGGACCTCGTGAATAGAAAAAGTTAATGGAATCACAAACTTAGAGGAAAGCGCCTTAGAGATCATCTACTCCAAATCTTACCTCGATACCCATTTTACAGAGAAGAATAACTTACCCAAAGATGCAGAGGAACTGACAAGGCTAGGATTTGAAGTCCTTAGACTCAAAATTGAACATTTGTGCACTGCAGCACATTGCCTCATCTGTTCCAAAGACCTGGACAAAATGCATTAGCTATTTAAAAAGACAGTTCTTTTACTAAACTCCAATTCATCCTCCATTAGAATGAGATCCTTGCGAGGACAGGAAATGGTTTTTGCCTCTTTTCCCCTATCTCCAGCACCTGATGTGGTACCTGTTTAATAAGTGTTTGTTAACTATTGACCAACCCTCATTAAAGACATATTGGGTCTGAAATGGTTGGAGTCTCAATCCTGGTTCTTTTATCAAATGGTTGTGAATCTCTGAGCAAGTAACAACCTCCCTGTGCCTTTCTTGGTTTGCTGGGCTGACTGTTCCTGTTCTAGCTACCTCACAAGGGTAAAATGAGAAAAGCTATGAATCACAGAATTAATAACTTAGAAGGAAGATCAGAGGTCATCCAGTCCAGACTATACTGAAACAAGAATCCCACCAGTGACATCCTGAACAAGTGGCCAAGTAGTGTCTGCTTGAAGACCTTCAGGGAAGGAGGACTCACTAGTTCCTGAGCCAGTCCCTATGAAACAATCCTAATTGTTAGGAAACTCTTATGAGAATTGAATCTAAATTTACCTCATACAACTCTCACCCACTGGCCTTTTTAGGTCAAGCCAAATATGTTTAATCCCTTCATGGCTGCATTTCAAATACATGAAGATAGATATCATGTCCTCTCAATTTTCAAGTTCTTTTCTAGGCTAAATATATCTAGGTCTTTCAACTAATTATCATAGGGCATGATTTCCTCCCTTCACCAACCTGGTTTGCCTTCCTCTGGATACTCCCCAGTTTATCAATGTCCTGTCTATAGGGTGGAATCTTGATAGCTTGATAGGGACTTAATCTGTTACTTTTTTTTATTTCTTTTGGAGGGCAATTGGGGTTAAGTGACTTGCCCAAGGTCACATGGCTAGTTGTTTTTTTGGGGGGTAGAGTGTCTGAGGCCGGATTTGAACTCAGGTCCTTCTGACTCCAAGGCCAGTGCTCTATTGATTATGCCACCTAGCCGCCCCAACTTAATCTGTTATCAGGGAACTCTCAGTTGATAAAACTCCCTCTACCAATGCCAGCTGGCATATTTTCTGTAACTTATAATTTTAGAGCATTACCTAGACTCTAGATCTAAGTGCTCTTATCTAGAACACTGAAATATTCAATGACTTGCCCAAAGTCATACATAGCATTCAGAACAGGTGAGACTTGAACCCAGGTCTTTCTGGTTATAAAGCCAGCATTTCTATACCATGCTGCCCTAAAGCAAACATAATATTTTATCATAATTTTGTCTGTGGCTGACCAAACTTTTAAGCAGAATGATCAGGAGAAGAGAAGGGGAAAAAAGAATAAGAATAGTCAAAGGAGCCAGGGCCCCAACAACAAATCTAGAAGCCAAAATTGGAGTAGAGGGATACCTTCGGCTTCCATAGAGAGCTGACCATGTCTCTTTAACCCACTACTGTGTCTTAGCTTATGAGAACAGCTACACCTGCATCTTGAAAACCTGTCTACTTAGAGAGGGAGCATGAAATCACAAACGAGATGAGGTGGCAGGGGTCTCTAGGTGTCCTCTGGGAATGTTCTGATCTGCTTTCTCCTGTCTGTCAACTGTCTTAAAAGCTATTCTACCATGCTCCCCACAGCGAAGGGCATGTCAAGGGAATTCTGGGGAGTCCTGAGCCTGAGAAGTCATTTGCTTTCTTCTTGATGAACTGGCTAAAGAGTAAACACACTCTCCTGCCTAGCTCTCATTCTTAACAATACAATTGTTATTATTGAAACTGTGCAGAAATTGGAAAGGAATGGAAATATTAGAAGCACCTTAATAAGCAAAAGGGTAGCACCCAAAAGAAAGAGAATGTCACAAAAGACTCTGAGGAAAACAAATTCAAATAAATCTCTCACCAAGATATCTGTTTGTGTGTATGTGTATGTACATGTGTGTATTTGTACATGTGGGTGCATGTGCATATGTGTATGTGTGTATGCATATGTGTATGTGTGTTTATGCTTTTCTCTTTTATGTAATTTAATAATATCATGTAGAAATTTGGTCTGATTTGTAGAATTTGTTCTTTTCCTCACTATCCAAGCAGTCTGAGGTTCCAAGTGAAGTGAATTTGACTCTGAAAAGTGTTGCCCATACATATTTTCCTTCCTTTTCCAGAGATCACAGTCAAAACTACATGTTTCTTTCCTCCTGCTCTTCCCCTCCTTCCAATGATTGTGACGAATCCATATAGTAGGAGGGGGAGAGAGAGAGAACACACACACACATACACACACACACACACACACCATACACAACCCTTGGCCTCCAAGGAAAAAGAGAGAAACATTTGAGTCCTGGCACACTGCAGCAAGCACACAAAACCTTTTTTGTTCCAAGGCAAAACCCCCAAACAATGAGCCGTAGGGGCGCTTTTTACAAATCCTCATGTGCCCAGTGAAGCAGAGCTGACTGAGTTATAAGCAGTGATCCCAAGAGGTGGCTGTAAATTGGTGCAAAATGAAGTTCTATTATTAAGCCCTTTAATGGGAAGCACCCGTTGGCACCTCTCCCTCCACGATGTGGGGAGTACTCTATCCTTCTCTCCAAGAACGGCTCATCTCAAGACACCATGGGGAAACTCTTTTACAGCAGGAAAACAAAAATTAAGCAAATCATTTCTGATTGATGTTTTGCAGCAACATGACAGATTGGGATGAGGGATGGGGAGAATATGCCCAGTGGAGCTCAAAGCATCCTATGGATGTCCCATTGGTTTTTTTAGCGTTTGAGAACGGGGAAGATATTCCAATTTCAAAGGGGAAGAGGGGAGAAGGAGGAAAATAAAAACCTTCTCACAGATGTACTGAAATGGTAGAAATGGAAGTTGAACCGAGACTAGAAACATCTTCACCTGGGACAAGTAGAGGAGGTGAGCCAGAGTGGTAAGGAGGGGAGAGGCAACAGACAAGCTGTCTGGTGAGGAGAAAAAGCAGCTGGGATCACCTCCAGTAGCTGCCCTGCCACGAGGAAGAAGCACATTGCCACTGCCAAGATACAGCTGGACCAAGCTGAAAGGGGACTGGCAATTGCAGCCCGTGAAGAAGGAGGAAGTAAGTTGCTAGAGGCAGAGCTACTCAGGAGAAAAACAGATGGCAGTGGTATCTCAAGGGAGGAAGGGCATAGTTGGCTGAGCACATGCCTTCATGCCAGCACCCTCTAAATTAGCCACCATAGGAAAAGCCCTTCGAGCCTCTCCTTAGTTACAGCTCTGAAAAGAATTCTAATCCCTCCCCTTAACTGAGATCCAATGAGACCATTTCCCATATATTCGGTGAGTTTATTGTTGATCAAGAAAAGTTGAAATTCCTTTGTCACAGACCCCTCTATACCCTGGAACTAACCTAGTTTCCCAGCCTCATCTCATACTGTTCTCATCCATATATTCTAAAACTATCCAAACTATACCACTGTCTTTCCTCTAAACACGCCTTGTCCTTTTTTTTTTCTTTTAATCTTCCTGCTTCCCAATGCTTGGAATCCCACCCAGTCCTCCCTGTCCCTTTTAAAGCCCAGCTTAAAAGTAACTCTCTCTATGAACCTATTTTTTTTCCCTGAATGAGGTAAAGCTAAGGGTCAAAGAAGGTATAAAACTACTCCTCATTGTGAATGAGATGAAGATAATGGGGGGAAGGCAGAGTTGTTCAACCTTCATTGTGCTTCTGTTTTCTCTGCCAAAGAGAATAACCTTTGAAATGCTAAGGATGGAACAGCTAATGGATAGAGCTTTTGAAACAGTGTAGTGAATAGAGCGCTGGGCCTGCAGTCAGGAAGACTCATCTTCCTAAAGTTCAAATCTGGCCTCAGACACTTACTAACTAGGTCACTTAACTTTGCCTCAGTTTCCTCATCTGCTCATCTGTAAAATGAACTGGGAAAGGAAATGCAAATCACTCCAATATCTTTGCCAAGAAAATCCTAAATGGCGTCATAAAGAGTTGAACAGGACAGAACAACAAGAAAAGCTAATCAGGAATGGATAGTCAAAATGATTTAGAAGATATTAAGGAAGCAGATATCTGACCTTAATGAGTTCAAATCACCAGACCTAAGTGAACTACATCCTTTGGGTGCCAAAAGAACTGACAGACTGAGCCACTGTCAAATAGCTTTGAAAGACTGAAAAATAGAAGATTCAGAGAAAGACAAAGGTATGGCTTTTCATGAAAGGGATAGGAATGTAGTCTGTAAGCTAGATGAGTTCAATTTCTGGAAAAATTCTAGAATGTATTAGTAAAGGAGTGGCAAATGAATAGTTTAAGAAGGAAGCAGTGATCACAGAGATAACAGGATGGACCAAGACTAGCCCATGTCTGTCTAGGCTTATTTCCTTGTTTAACAAAGTCACTAGATGTGTAGATCAGGTGACTGCTATAGATATTTCTCTGAAGCATTACGCAAAATTTCTACCTTATTCTTCTGTAGAGACTAGTAAATGGTATAATGTCGTGGTTCAGAAATTGATCCATGTTGTTCAATGATTCTGTGATTCCTATATTTAACCCATAAGATGGCTTAATGCCAGTTGATATGTGTCTTCAAGTGTTTGAAACACTGTCACCTGGAAGAAGATACTAATTCTAGGCGGTCTTAGGTGTAAGACCTAGAAACAGTGGATGGAAATAGCAGATTTAGCCTGGCAAGAAACTTCCTCACAGTTAGCCCTAGACATTCACCAGGTCTGTAGCATATAATTAGCTCCTTCAAAGGCAAAGGGTTTTCCTTCACTACCAGTCACCAAGCAAAGCTTGTATGACCATTGTCAAGTATGTCAAAGAGGGAAATTGGAAGAGGACAAAGCTTCACAAAGAAAGGGTTCTTGTCACCATATAGATTGAACTAGGCTGTTTCTGAAGTTGCTTCCACCTCTGAGATTCTGTGACCTTCCTCCTAGGACCTCCCCTCTGCCACGAACAAGAGGATCTTTTTTCTTATCTGTATGATAGGTCTTGTGCCCCTAATATACTCTAAGCTCCATGAGGACAGGAATCACATTTGTCTCAACTTCACAGTTCCTGTAGTACTTGCCAGAATGTCCTGTCCATATATTTTAACCATAAATTAAATTGCTCTAGTGAGGTTTGAAGGAATAATTCCCTGTTCCGTTCAAAGCACAAGACAATCTGTGACTTCATTTCTCCCAGCATTTTTCTTCCTGTGTCAGTTAACCAACCAACAAATGTTTTCATCGAACCCCTGCTAGGTGGTGAAAACTGTTCTGGTGCTGTGGGACTTATAAAATAAGTCTGATATGCTCCTCGCTCTCTGGGAGCTTACAATCTTGATGGCAAAATAATACAGTGTTAAGTTTATGAGTTCTCTAATAAGTACTTTTGGAAACTGAGAAACAAAGAAGATCCATCTAGCCTGGGGTAACATAGGAAAATTTGGAGGAGTATGGATTTGATCTGAATCTTTGGGGACAGGTAAATTTGTTTAGAGAGGAGAGCCCCATTACAAGTGAAACAAAGGGAAATAGCCAGAGTAGGGGTCCAGGGTATGCAGGAATTAGCATGGACTCTTAGGGGAGGGAGGGAAATAAAAGGAGAGACACATTTAAGAAACATTTGAGAGAAGAAAATTAAGTGAGATTAACACTCTTTGGAGTAATTAGTTTCTGACTAGTCTCTGCATCCATTAGTTTGGTTTTTTTCTCCCTCAAAGTGAGAATTTGAAAAGACCTTAGCCTAAAAGTGCCAAGGTCTCCCACTGCATCCTGGGCCATCTTCAGTCATCTTGATGGATATCTGGCCACTGGACCCAGATGAGTCTGAAGGAGAAAGTGAGGCTGGTGACTTTGCACAGGCCTCCTTCCCTCATTCAAATCAAAGTCACGTCCTCATGTCATGGCCCTGTTCAAGAACAAAGGACAAACCACAGACAACCCTAATAGATCATTGTTCCTCTTTCCTTGCTCTTCCCTTTTGCCTTGTTCCCTTCTTGTCTTCTCTCTGCATTCAAACAGAGAACATCACTATGGTAGAGACGGCAGAGGAAGTCATTAAACAGTGACTGGTTCTGCAGGAGGCACAGGGAGAGGTACGGAAGTAACAGAGTAGGGGGAATACTTCCCAGGCCTCTGTCAAAGGAATTTTAAAAAGGCCTCCAGTTACTGGAATCAGAAAGGGAATGGGGCGGGGGAACCACAAACATATCTTTAGGGGTATATTATTCACTTCTTTCTGGCTCTAATCTCTGAGAGAAATTACTTTCTATTATAATAATAGCCAATTATTAAAATTAGGATTGAGATTTTTCCTTTCTATTTCATTGTTCAGGGACTAGCCCTTGATGGTCAGTTAGCCAGTCTCTGAAGAACATTGCTGATACAGAAGATTACCCAAATCCTCTGGGTACATGCTCTGTGATCTTGGGCTGGACCCCACCCAACTGGAAGACTTTACAAAAAGAATCCAGTCTAGGCAAGTTCTTGCCCTTAGGAAATAAGCCCCCTGTCCTTAGAACCCTCAATTAGAATTTAGGGTGGCCCAGTTTACAAAGGAAAAGACCAATGATAGTCTGGGTAGAGATGAATTCCTCTGTCCAGATTGCCAGGGGTGGCTGAGCCTCATGATTAAGTCATTCTCAGCAGAAGCTCCTGAAGACTTTTAACCCACCACCTCATTAATACGTCTGCCTCCTTATCAATTGTTCACCTGTCAGGGGCACCTCATTTTCCAAAAAGTATTTAAGCATCCAGGGATCTTCCTGGCTTTGTCTTTGGTTGTCAGGAGGGACCAGTGATCATCAATGTGTTAGCTAGTCTAATTAATAAATTGATTATTAATTATCCAGAATCTGGCTCTCAGGATTCTCATTTGTCACATCTCTTAGGATGACAATTTTTTCTGACAAATCTTCACAACTCATCTGACAATAGCTCTTCTTCCTCTAGTGTCTTTTCTGGGAGAGATGATGGTATCTAGAGGTTGAATTGGGGGCAGGGGAAGGGCAGGATGTAAAAATTAGTGGTTTTTTAGTGAAGAAATTCCTTTATCCAAGCCCATAGCAAAACAGAAATCAGACAAATAAGAGAACATATACACAGATGAATGCCAACTTGCCTACTACTCAAAACTACAGTAAGAATTAACATCAACCTAACAACTGAATGGCAAGACAGCCTTTGAGTTTCATAGAAGAAAGACTTTTTGTTTTTGGGAAACAAGCAGTGTCCAGGGCAGGGTTTCCAATCTCAACGTCAGTGGTCTTTCCTCTATTACTACCTGTATTTTAGTCACCTGTAACTTGGGCACTCTACCAGCTCTTAAACTAGATTGTTTGGTTTACCTCCAAGTGCCTTCTTCCTTGACTTTGGATAGGCTCCCCAACGATGCACTCCCTCCTCTGTTTCAGCTCCTAATGATAACATTAAGTTAGCATTTATATAGAACTTTGAGTATTGCAAAGTGCTTTACAGGTAGTAACTTACTGCGTTCACAACAACCCTGGGAAGTAGGTGCTAGACATTCTCATTTTACAGGAGAGGAAACTGCGGCTGAGAGAGGTGATGAATTGTCCTTGGTCACGTAGACAGTATGTGTCTGAAACAAGATCTGATCTCAGGTCTTCCTGATTCTAAGTTCATTGGACCAGCTAGCTAGCTCTTAGAATTCTTAGCTTTCTTCAAACCTTTTCTCAGAATGCTTCCTCAACAAAAGTTTTTTTCCAGTTCCCTTGGTTGTAACCCACCCACCCCCCTACACCACACACACACACACACACACACACACACACACAAAATTACTTTGCATTTATTTTACATCTGTTTTACACTGATTTATACCCTCTCTGAACCCCACTAGGATAAAGCTTCATAAAGGCCAGGGACTGTTTTTTTGTTGTTGTTTCTTTGTTTGTTTTTTTTCTATAGAAAGAGCA
>JAQQSW010019890.1:0-10956 GCA_028646575.1 Pseudocheirus occidentalis
CTTTATTTCTTCTGGCTTTATAAATGAGGAGATTGCCCCAGGTGTTTCCAATCCACTCTCCTCTCAACTCCAGCTGTGATCACTCCTAAGGAGTTAACTGGAAGTAAGGAGCTAAGCCTTTGAGGTGCCAATAGAAAGGGGCATGGAAGATCTTCTGATTTCATTAACACTACACCACTTCATGCCTAGACTATGAGAATAGCCTTATGGTTGGTCTCTCTGCCTCAAGCCTCTCCTCACTTTGATCCATCTTCCACTTAGCTGTCAGACTGATAATCATTCATTACAGACCCGACCATGTCACTTCCCTATTTAATCCACTCCAGTGTCTCCATATTGCATCCAGGATCAAATATCTATTTGATTTTTTTTACTATTTACTTACATATTTATTTACTTTTAGTTCACATTCAATTCCACAGGCTTTAGAGTTCCAAATTTTCTCCCCTTCTCTCTCCTCCCCACTCTACCTATGGTGGCATACAATATGACAGAGGTTCTACAAATACCTTCACATTAAACATTAGTCAAGTTGTAAAGAAGGATTTAACCAATGGAATGAATGAGCAAAAAAGGAACAAAACAAAAGAGAGAGAGTAAATAGTTTGCTTCAATCTGCATTCAGACTCTATAAATCTTTCTCTGGATGTGGATAGCCTTTCCATCATGAGTCCTCTGGAGTTGTCTTATAGCCTTGCATTGCTGAGAGGAGTCCAGTCTATCAAAGTCAGTCATCTCAGATACAATGTGTCTGTAATTGTGTACAATTACAAAGTTCTTCTGGTTCTGCTTCTCTCATTCACCATCAGTTTATATAAGTCTCTTCAGGTTACTATGTAGTCTGTCTGTTCCTCATTTCTTATAGCACAATAGCATTCCATTACATTCATTAACCACAACTTATTTAATCATTCCCCAATTGATGGGCATTACCTTGATTTCCAGTTATTTGCTACCACAAAAAAAAGCTCCTATAAATATTTTTGTACATATGGGTCCCTTTCCCACTTGTAGAATCTCTTTGGGATACAGCGCTAGAAGCAGTATTGCTGGGTCAAAGGGTATGCACATTACCTTTATTTGACTTATAAAGCCGCTCACAACCTGGCCTTCTAATATTTCCAGTCTTCTAATACCTTCCTCCCCTCTAGTTACATTAGCCTCCTTTCTATTCTTGCGCATAAAACTCCATTTGTAACTTCAGACATATTCACTGACTGTCCCTCTTGCTTGGGAAGCTCTTCCTCTTTATCTCCAATTCCTGCCTTCCTTGGCTTCCTTCGAGTATCATCTAAAGTCCTAACTTCTACGGGCAGCCTTTCACATTCCCTTAATACCTTTCCTCTGAAATTATCTCCATTTCCATGTCTGTGTATATGTGTGAGTGTGTAAATATACCTATGTGTATATATGTGAACATATGATGTATATGTGTGTATAGTTTTCCCCACTAGACTGTGAGCTCCTTGAGGGCAGGAACTATTTTTTTCTTTGTATTCTCAATGCTTAGCATAGTGCCAAGCACATAGTAGGTGCTTGATAAATGCTTGTACACTTACTGACTGCAATTTCCTCCACGAAGTCTTCTTTGGCACAGATATAGACATCAACCTTCTCCCCTCTACAATTAAATGAATGTTCCCTCCTCAAATTTCTTTATTTCTAAAAAATTACTTAAGTCTCTTTTTAGATCACTGTCAATTCTTGATTTATTCCCATTCCTAGGAGAGACAAAATGATATAGTGGAAAGATCACCAGATTTGTAGATAGAAGACCTGAGTTTGAAGCTTGGTTGTGTCATTTATGACCTGCGTCACCTTGGTTCAGTTCCTAAATTTTTCTGTGTCTCAGTTTTTCATGGAACTGAGACCTAAGATGAATAATCTTACCCTAAATCATATAGGTAATGATAGAGGTGGAATTTTGAACCCACTTCCTTTGATTCCAAATGCAGTGCTATTGGGAGCAATATGTATTTCAGTTTGGATAAAATATAGAGTTCGTAAAAGAGAATGGTGAAAAATAAAGTAGGCAAGGTACTTTAAAAATGAATTGTCGGAGACCTTGAATGCCAGGTTAAGGAGCTGACTATGCCTGGGAATGACTCGGCTCTCTTGTATTCCTTATGCCACCAATCTCAGGGCTAGGTAACCAGTGAGCACTCTACAAATATTTTTCAGTTGATTGACGGACTGCTATCAGGGTCCATATTTATCTCTTCTCCTTAATACCTCAGCTTTTCTCATGTCACCACTGACTGCTACGAACCTCAATGAGGAACTGTGAGGCATTCTCATTGGTGGCTGAGGGTAACTGGCTGGACAGCTCCATGGCTGAAGACAAAGAAAGCCCCTATTCCATGAGCTGCCTAAACCAATTATGTGGGCATGACCAGCTGCTCGCAAGGCCAAAATTGTCTATCAGCCCCTGGCTGTTCTGTCTGTTTCTTTCACTCAATTTTTGCCTGGTCGGCACTTCTTTGGCTCTTTACTCTAATCACAATTGATGGCTATTGACTGCCAGTGACACGGCACAGAGCCTTGAAGGTGAAAGGGAGAAGAATTTCTTGACATTCTGGCACACCTGCCCCGACAAAGTGATGTGAAGATCTGAAATGATTATCCTTGTAACTTCAAACTCACAATCCTGCCACTGAGGCTGTCATCTGCACCTCTCTTCTGCCTACCCCGATGCTAGCTATCTTTCAAGGCTCAGCCATGTCCTACCACCTCCATCAAGCCTTTGCTAGTCACTTGATTCCACAAAGTATTCTCTCTCCTTGAAAAAAAAAACTCCTACACCACTTATTGTGCCTTGTGTTATCAGTTATCTGTTCTTGAGTTTTCTCTCCTCCTCAGGAACCGAACCCCAAGTGAGATCCTCTTCAGTATAATCCCTTCCTCCTTTCCCTCCCCTGCTAGGAGGAAGTAGTTTCCTAATAGCTGTTTCCCAGTATCTCTGGTGCCTTTAGTACTCATTGCTCTAAGGGTACTTGGCCCAGGTGTCAGAAGAGCTTATAATAGCTACACCAATACATAAAAGGAAATAGCAGCATAACATAGAATTAGCTGAGTGTCAAATGAGTTATAAAGACAGTATGAGTTCTAGGAAATCAGAGGAGGGACTTATCAGAGGTCTGAGTCCATCATGTGAGCATCATGGGAAAGAAAGGACATATTATGAGACTTGAAGTATGAGGACTCAGAAGCAGAAGCTAAGAAGGAGGAAGGGGAATGACATACGCAAAGGAATAGTGATAGATACAGTCATAGTTCAATGAACAATATTAGGGATTTAACTAGAGGGAAGAGTTATTATATGGGGCTACTGGGTTGGAGTATGATATCTCCCTAAATGGACTGTGACTATTCCAAGGTCAAGGTTATGAACATTTTCAGGCATAAAGTAAGATGTTACTACAGCTCTCCAAGAAAGTAGAAATAAAAGGGATGAAAATGTTAGCAATTACACTAATGACCATGGTCACAAATACACTGAATGTGTTTAATAGTGAATATTTCAGCACCAGTCATTCTCAGAAAGGCACAGGAAGTATGTGGGTGGATTGTGGTCAACATATGGCTCATATGCCTTATAATGTATGCTTGTTGATATTTTTCCATGGAGCTTGCTCTGCCTACATGTGCCATTTGTTTTTAACTTTACTTCATAATTACTAAACTGTGCTTTTCTCTTCTCTTCATTCTAGTCTTTGGCCACCCTGCCTTTACTCTTATTGATTTCCTATACTGGAAAGTTTTCGTAGCAAATATTTTCATTGTGGAGTATTATTAGTTCTTACAATGTAAAGTCTTTCCCTCTAAACTAGAAACTGTAAGTGCTTATCATCTACATCAACATAAGAAAGTCCCTGCCTGTTCATACCACCCAGGTCTGTAGATTTCATCAGCGTCCCAAGCTTTTCATCCTTTACTCTTTCTATGGCAAGCTGTAACTGTCCTAGGAAAAGAGGGTCTTTTCCTAATACTCCTCTTCTTAAGCAGTCATAAGAACCCTGAATCACATATTGGGAAATACTGGACTTAAAGTCAAAGAACTGAGGTTCTAATCTTCCCTCTGCTACTCACTATCTGTGTGACATTAAATAAGTCATTTAACCTCAACCTCATTTTCCTCAGCTATAAACTGATTAGCTTGGATTAGATGATCTCTAAAGTCTCTTCCAGCCTTAATTTCCATGACTATTTCTCTCTAATCAGAAGGAAATAAATTTTCACCTTAATCTTTTTTAATTAATACAGAATTTATTGATGAGGAAACCAACAACAAAACAAAAAAACCCCGATAACTTCTTTACAATATTTTAGCTATGAGAATGACAACTTCTCTTTCAGGGAGAGGCCCAGGTCAGCCATCCTACATTGTTCTCCTGACTTTGTTTCTCGTGTTATAGACTTCACTACTGTATCATGTGGGTGCCTTATCTGCCCCATCCCATTTTCCAGCTCCCTTTTATGTGTCATCTTCTCCTGTTAAAATGCAAGCTACTTGAAGGCAGGAATTATATGGTTTTTTGCTTGCATTTGCATTTTCTTACTTATTACCATATTTGGCACATAGACATGCTTAAGAAATGCTTGTTGAATGACTGATGAATCACCTCAAAGTCTAACTGTAATGGCAGATGTCTTCACTTCTGAGAACACAATCCCTTACATTTAGTTCATAAGTCTCTTCCTAATAATTCTTTTCATCTTCTCTGCAAGATAAAGATTAAAACAGTTCCATCAAGAAAGAAGAACTCAGGGGTGACTAGGCAGCACAGTGAATAGAGGACCTGCCCTGGAGTCAGGAGGACCTGAGTTCAAATGCAGTCTCAGACACTTAACACTAACTAGCCATGTGACCTTGGGCAATTCACTTAACCCCAATTGCCCTGCCTTACCCCCTCCAAAAATAAAAAGCAAAAGAAAGAAAGAAAGAAAGAAAGAAAGAAAGAAAGAAAGAAGATCTCTCCCTTTTCTATTGCTGTCTTCTTTAGTTTCTCTCCAGCCATGAGAGTCAACAGTCCCTTCAGCAGCTCCAAGCCATCTCTGAAAAGTCTTTCCAAACTGGAAGTGGAAACTATCATTTGCACAATTTTCATTTGGTTTTTAAAGATATAGTAATAGTAGTTTCATGTAGAAAGTTGTGCTTTAGTGGATTTTTAAAATCTTTTTTATCTATTTTATTTTCTATTCTGCTATGTTATGGAAATGCTTCTTTTATTTCTCACCTTCCTCTCAAAGAAAAATGAAATACCACGCCCTGACAGGCATTTATAGTGAGAGCCGATTAAACTATTACATATAGCAATGATACCAACTTTTATGTTACCTCTGACTAAAATAATTGCTAACTTTTACACAGCAAACTGAGATTTGTAAAGTGCTTCACCTGTGTAATCTCATCTGATTTTCACAGCTATGTGAAGTAGGTGATAATTTTATCTCCATTTTACAAATGAAGAAACTGAAGTTGAGTAGACTAAATGGATTCAATTCAATTCAAGTGAACAAATGTTCATTAATTGTTTACAGTGTTCCAGGCACAGTGCTAAGTACTGGAAATACTAGTAAGAAAAATCAGGGAAGTCTTTACCCTCAAAAAGTTTATAATCAAATGGGGAAAGATAAACACATAAAAGGAAGCTTCAAAGGTGGGGAGGTACCAGAGGGTATCATGTTCTCTGAAGTTCAGACCAAGTAGAAATGCAGATGGAAAATGGAGAGTTAACTGCAAAGGCCAAATTCCAGTCCTCTATGAAGGTGATGAGATTTCAGGTGATGACCTTAATCTTAAATTGGACTCAACCCCACCATGAATTCTACTCCTGGGTGGAGTTCAAACCAAACAGAGCTGCAACTGGAAGGAAGGGAGTTAGAAAGGCCAGATTCCATCCCTTTATAAAGGAATCACACAGCTAGTATGTCTGAGGCAGAGTTCAAACTCAGGGTCTTTCTAACTCAAAGTCCAATGCTTTGTCCACTACACTAAGCTTCCTGTCCCAAGTTTCCAAAGGAAAACACTTTTAAATTGAGGTCTTTAAATATGAATGTAAAGTAACTTTGAAACAGGTGTCAATGTTAAATATAAAACCTTGAAGACATATTAATATAAAAATTTGAAGCACTTTCATTTCAAATCACTTTTCCTTTAAGTCTGGAGAATTCAGATGATATATTCCTCAAGGATGAGATGTAGTAAAGGACCCTGCTGAGAAAAGGGGCTAAAGAGCCCTTTGCTGTATTGTCTTCTCACACATAGATGTTCATTCAAAGTATTTTGTTTCCTAGTACCTGCTTCTCCTCTATAGAAGGAAGATGACAGTAGAATAACAAAGGCATGTCTCTATGAACCTCCCCTTCCTCCCATGCACTCCTTAATGTTCTTGTTCAAGGATTTTTTACTGCAGTGTGTCAAACTCAAACTCAAATAGAAATAGATCTTGATGGGCTGCATATTGACTTAGAAAGTCACAAATTAACACTATCTGTGTTTTAGTGTTTTTTAATTTTGTTAAACATTTTCTAATTACATTTTAATCTGGTTCAGGCCTCACTAAGGAGTGCCCCAAGTCCATTGCAGTCTTGTAGGCCCACATCTCTGATGTGTAACACGAATGTGGGCACGCAAACATACATACACATTCTGCCCTGAGTGGTGTTTTATCATCCAGATACTACCTGAGATCAAAACTATTCCAATCCTGCATTTTATATCTACCAAAAATTATTGACAGCTTCCCACATACTGATATCACTCTGTGAAGATTGGCATTGGGGATTGGACTCAGTTCTGAACAACCTCTTCCATGATTTACATAGGTCAAATATACCTGCCTCAGCTTTGTGCTAGAGTTCACTTTCCCCACACTTATAATTCAAAACACACTCCCTTTGAACCTAGAACTGGCTCTGATCGCCCATCTCCAAAGCTCTCAAATGTGTCTTCAAATTCCTGGGGATATGCAACTAATCTCATTCAGTCCTAATCACTCTCCCTCCCTAAGGCTTTCCATATCAGACTAATACCAACATTCTTTATATTTCTCTACAATCTAACACTAAATAACCACTTCCTGTTCCACATAGGCACTCAAAACAAACAAGTCTTTGCCCTCTGCATCTTCAAATTTTGCTTTACACTTTGACAGAAAGATCCTGGCAGCCTTCCTGACACAATCACTCCTCTAATTACTATTATTAGGAGAGTACTCTGATGTTCTCTTAAAGCCTCTTCATGGGAGGCAGGGAAAGGGAGAAAAAGAATTCAAAATGATAAGCAGATGAGAGTTCTCATGGATTTGGTACACAATTGCTACCTCTTTAAAAGTCTATCAATAACACCAATCCTCAGAGGGACTGAACTTGTTATTCACATACCAGTCAGTCAATCAATACTATTTACTGATCACCAATTCTGAGACCAACCCTGTGCTAGGGTAATCCAGAACACAAAAGGAGGTGATAAGAACCTTGCCCTCAAGAAGTCCAATATGTTTGAGGAAACAAAATAAAAAATTTCAGAATTTTATATCTGATAGTGAGTTCAAAGCATTTTCATACACATATGTGTGTATTAGCATGTTTGATCCTGTCTAGAACCCTGATTTTTTTTTTTAGCAAATATTGAAAAGTGTAAGAGAGTATGTTGAGTGCTACTGGAGTTCAGAAAAGAAAGATTATAAAGACGTGAAACAATGGGGGAAGAAGACATGGGGAGATGAGACTTAAGCTCAGACCTGGAGGACAAGTAGGATTTTGTAAGAAGTATAAAAGAGGAAAGGCCTTCAGGCAGTGGAAACAGCATGAAAAAGGCTATAGAGGATAGAATGAAGTAGAGTGGAAAAGAGTAGGGGTGAGGGCATAATGAAGAGACAAAACCAACTTGGTAGTTATATGTTTCAAAGAATTTTTATGTCATTTGATCTTCACAATGGCCCTGAAGTAAGGTCTTCAAGCTATAGAGCTAGAAGAGACTTTACAAGTCATCTAGGAAACTTCCCTCTGCCTCCCATTATAGATATGGAAACTGAGGTCAAGAGAGTTCAAGTGGTTTTCCCAAGATCACACACATAACAAATGGCTTGAGTCCTGGTACTCTGATTTCAAATCCAATGGTCTTCTCCCCCTGCAGGCTCCTAATGAGGACAGGTGTTATCACATTTCACAGATGAGGAAACATAAGATGAGAGAGATAAAGCAACCGACCTAACATTATATTGACTATTAGTGTCAGTCAAGAATAGAATGTAGATCTTTTGGTATAGCATTCTTATCACTGCAATATCCTTCACTCACAATACATTGCTCCAATCAAAGATAGTTTGGGGCTTACCAGTCTAATTAGAAGGCGTGGCAGAGTGGGAGTGACTGGTGAATTTCACATGTGAGAGAATGAAGGTAAAAGTGCTTTGAAATCTATTAAATGATATGTATGTGATATCTTATTATTGATATTATTAATAATGATAATTGAGATTGAGAATGATGGCAAGGTTTCTTAAGAAGAGGCAAAATGCCCAGCACCTCATTAGCCCTTTTGGTGGCTACGGTACATTTCATTCATCTTACAGTACTTACATAAACATTATTGTATAGTAAACTCACTCCGTGCCTCTCTGTTTATTTACAAGATTTTTAAAAATAGAAATCCATTGACAAGGCCACTAGATAGATATTAATGGCCACATTTTACTCTCTGTCCCACAAATGGGAAGTACAAGTTCTTTCTTTTTTCCCAATCCTCTTCCTTGAACATAGCTGTGAGGAGACTGTGGCCATACTGTCTTTTCCCTTTGTCTTGACCATTTCTGCTAGTTTTTTTCCCCACCTAGAAGGTCTATAAATATTCAAAGAATAGTGACATTTAGATGCCCTACAATTTAAAGACCTATTTAAAATTAAGCATGCTTAATAAAAAGCCTTTATGAGGTATTCCCAACTCCTGTAAAATACAATCACTGGGTGACTTGGCAAGCTGGCTTATTTGCAGCTTCATAAACAGGGACATAGCTGGGTATTTTAGCCATGCTGGGCTCTGCCTCTATTACTCCTCATAAATTTGAATTGGACCCTTGGAACACTGTTTTTATGTGTGTATCAGAAGATACCAGAGCTCAGGAATGTATGCATTATTAGAATGATATTCTGGGAGAAAAAAATTTCCACAGTTGGAAGAATAACAATCTGCTACAAACTTTAGGAAATATCCATAGATTTGGTTCAGGGATCTGGAGAAAGCAAATTCTTCACCAACACATTCAATTTTTGCTCTTCTGGTAGCAAAGGATTACTGGGATTGTTATTCAGTTATTTCAGACATGCTCAACTCTTTGTGACCCCATTTGGGGTTTTCTTGACAAAAATGCTGGAGTGGTTTGCTATTTCCTTGCCCAGATCATTTTACAGATGAGGAAACTGAGGCAAACTGGGTTAAGTAACTTGCCCAGAATCATATAGCCAGTAAGTGTCTGAGGTCATATTTGAACTCAGGTCTTCCTGACTCTAGGCCTGGCACTCTATCCACTATGCCACCTAGCTGTCCAATAGTAAAGGGTGCCTGCACACTGTATCTTATCATCATACCACTAACAAGACTAGCTAACTGTATTGGAGGGTGTGAAAGTGTCCTCTGATAGACCCATTTTTTATAACCACATACTGATCATTAGCTGGAGACAGGGAAAGGTTGTAGTAGTTTTCCCCCATCAAATAAAGCAAGTATATGCCCAAGTTTACAAACAGGATTGCAGCTGAAGGTTTGTTGAAGCTCTCCCACATTCTGAAATATCCTGAGAGTACGGCTTCCAGAGTATTGACATCACAGGACTGTTAGCATTTTAGAACTGGATGGACCTATATTACTTTACAGATGAATGAAATCCACAAATTTGAAATGACTTGCTCAGATAAAAACAAAACTTGGGGGTGGGGGCAGAGCCAAGATGGCTGCATAGAAGCAACAAGGTTCCACAGCTCCCACATAGCCACCTCAAATACCCATAAAATATGACTCTAAACAAATCTTATGGCTCCAAAACTCACAACAGAAAAACACATCTCCCACTGAAGGCAGCTCAGCAGAAAGGAATCATCACAACACACTGGGAACCTAAAACCAGCCCAGCATGAAACTGTGGCTTGGCCCTGGGGCAGCCAGGATAAGCCACAGCTGGAGCCTTCAGGAGAGTGGATAAATGGCAACTGTAGCAGTTTCCAGAATTATCAATCCATAAGAAACAAGGAATAAGTGAAAGGTCAGTGCAACTCAGTGAAATCTGGGGGAGAAAAGCAGTCCAGCTGAACTGCTTTCAGGGCAAGGAATCAGCAGAAGCTGCAGCCCTGCAGTTGCCTCCATGTGGCTGCTTCAGAGCTCCTGGCCTGCAGATTGCAGGGGGATCAAGTGATGATTCAGAGGCTAAGTGCTCTTGTGTTGAGCAGCCTGGATCCGGATTGTGGTCTTGGGTGGTGGTCTTGGGGTGCATTTGCAGTGCGCCAAAGCTGGTGGGGGCTGCAGCAGCCTCCTAATAGCTCTGGCAGCTGTGAAAACCTCAGTGATTTGGGACAGAGTTTTCCCCTCTGGAAACAGCGTTCCACTGAGCTAAAAAGACAGTTAATTCACTGGCAACATGAGCAGGCAAAGGAAGCAAAGTAAGAACAGCAATTGCACTCTAGAATCCTTTTTTGCTCAAAGCATGGAATGGGAAGAAGACAACACAGTCAGAACTCCCACACCAAAAGCTTCCAAGAAACATGTAGACTCCCTACAAGCCATAGATGAGCTTAAGAAGGATTTCAAAAAGCAAATAAAAGAAGTGGAGGAAAAATTGGGAAGAGAAATGAGAATGATGCAAGAAAATCATGAAAAGAAAGTTAACAATCTGACTGAAGAAAATAACACCTTAAAAAATAGATTAACTCAAATGGCAAAAGAGGCCCAAAAAGCCAATG
>JAQQSW010019891.1:0-10956 GCA_028646575.1 Pseudocheirus occidentalis
CTGTGTCCTGAGTTTCTCTGTGCAGCTGTTTCTCCCGGAGTGGACGGGAGCCGGGGACATCCGAGGCCTGTTGAGGTGGGTATAGGTAAGCCCTATACATCCTGACCCAAAAAGATAACCCTCACCTGAATAAAAAACCAGTAACATCTTTGTAGTGTGTTCACACTGACAGACACCATGCTAACTTCCTAACTTTTCATTTATGGCTATGAACTTGCTTTCTGCCTCCTATCCTGCCCTCTGCATTTGATATTCCAAAGAATCATAGCTTGACATAACACGACCTCTAAATTACTCTCTTTCTAATCATAACTTGACCAGGCCCTCTTCACTATCCTAGACCCTGTCAATCACCCATAATAATCATCACTTGCTGGCCCTATCCCTTCTAAAGGTTGGGGCATTTGTCAGTTATTCCTCTCTCAATGCCTGCAGAAAAAGAGGGTCATCTGATACTCCATTGACCTTTGGATGAGGAAGTATGTCATCTTAGACATCATCTTGAACCAGATTACAATGTAACTGGCAAATATTTAAGAAAATTTTAAAAACTGATAAAACATAGATAATGCTAATATGTGGCTTTGGAAGTCAATATGAAGCACACAGGGATCCGTACGCATCCTTTAGTGGCCCCTGTTTCTATTTGAATTTGACACCACCACTGATCTTGTCTATTTTCCCACCCAAATTCAGAAATCTTTTCTACAGTATTCCTGGTAAATCCTCTAACTCATACTTTAACACTTCTAGTGATGGAGAACTTATTACCTCAGAAGGCAGTACATTAGATTTTTAGTCTGTTTTAATTATTAAAAAAGACCTTCCTTTCTTATGTTGAGCTGAAACCCACTTAGCCCTGCCTATTGGTTCTAATTATTCCCTCTGGAAGTACACAGAGTACACATACTCCCTTTTTTTGTATAGTTGCCCTTCGAAAACTTGAAGATAGATAATGTCTCCCTTACCCCCAGTCTTAAGAGTTCACTTCTCTAGGCCCCCAAATCCCAAGTCCTTCAATCTTTTTAAAATGAAATGTTGAATCTTTCCATCTCTAAGTGTAGAAGGTAGTAGTGTTGGGTAAGGAAACTTTCCATATTCGAGAGAATAGAAGGAAGAGGAAGGGGAGGAGATGGATAGGAAGGAAAACTAAGATAGGATGATGTCAAATCAACACACAACAGTTTCTTAAGCTCCTGCCAGATGCCTAGTCTGCCCTAGGGAATTACTGCCCCATAGGGAATTAAAACCTCTTGGGAAGACCAGATGGACATGCAAGACACTGCCAAATTGTATCACACAGGCTCTTGGTGCTATGTTCAACATGTGTGCATCTCATAAGAAATATCTTTGTGTTTAAATTTTAATTTTCATTGATATCTTTTCTTGCACATCCTTCTTCCCTTTCCTACTCATAGAAAAGTCTACATTTTTAATGCTTGTGTTAATATTTTAGCAGCATCAAATTAGGGAGGAATGCCCAAATATGCTTAGATACTCAAATCAATCTATGCTCAATTAATTAATCAATAAGCATTCATTAAACACATCCTCTATGGGATTTGCTGTGTTAAGTCTGCCCTCAAAAAATTTACATTCTAATGAAAGTGGTAATACAGATATAAGTGTATGCAGAAACTTTGTAAAATGAATGTAATGTAGTTTTGGGAGGGAAGTCATCCTTTAAACAAACAAAAAGATGGTACTTGAGTCTCAAAGGAAACCACAGATTTTAAGAGAACGAGCTGAGGAAGGAGTGCATTCATTCTAAGCATGGGGACAGCCAGCACAAAGACAGAGAGGAGACAAAGCTAGTGCAGAGACACAAGGAGTGTGTGCATGCATGTGTGTGCTCGTGCATGTGTGTGTGTGTGTAACAAGGTCAGTATGGTTAGAATCCCCAATGCAGGGAATGTGGCAAAGAATTAGAAGAATGGAAAGGCAGGAGGGGGCCGGGTGGTGAAGTTTTAAATGTCAGAGGAGCTCATATTTAGTTTTGGAGAAAATGGGGAGCCCTTGGAGTTTGGTGAGTGAGGGTGAGACGGACTGAAGAGTGAACAAGCATTTATGAAGTCCTTACTATGTGCCAGATACTGTGCTGCTTTGAAAATACTATTTCATGTGATCCTCACAACAATCCTGGAAGGTAAGGGCTAATTACCCCCATTTTACAGATAAGGAAACTGAGGCAGTTGGAGGTTAATTGTATGTGTATACGATTAGTCTCTAGCTTTCACAGGAGGGTAACATTCCTAGAAACATCGAACTTAGGGAAATTGGGGGTTCATTCCTGTGACCACTAAAAGCTATAATCTTTCTCTAGAGACTGTTGAAAATATACTTTTATGCACACAGTCCTCTGTAACAAAATATTAATTCTGATAGTATGTACTTTTCCTAACAGAGTAACCATGAAATAATTTGTAAAAGGCAGTACACAAAATAAAATTGGTTAACATGCAAACATTTTTTCTGGCTAGCAATTCCCTAGAATTCTGTGACCTTTTATGGTAATATCTCAATAAAAAAATCATTGATTTCAGGCAATATTCACTTTTCATAACACATGAAATCTATAATTCCATAAATACTGGAAAGCAACTAAAATTCTTAAAACTAAAACATTTTTTTAACTTTCATTTTATCTTCCACTGTGTCAGATGGCAGTGTGAGGGCATTGTTTCCTCCCTGTGCACTTGAGAGGTTACTTTAGTACATACTTTCCTCCTTTTTGTGGACATAATGTCAACTCATTCACACCAAACTCCCTCCAACAGTGGCTGCAGACAGTGCAGCTCCAAGTTTATCCCATGTCTTTATTTTCTCACTAAGCCTCATCATTGGCTTTGCAAGCTTGGGCTTAGAGGCCAAAGGACTTGCAGTATGCTTTGGGAGCATAATTGCAACACAAAATGTGAGTTTTAAAGGCAAACTATGAAAATATGAAATGAATATATGGGGAGTTCATTACTCTGTGATGGTAGGGTGAATAAGACCAGTGAAGTGCCTAGTAGGATACCAGTTGCTCCACATGAATACTTGAAGTCCCCAAAATTAAATGAGAATGTTGAGGATTGTCTCTCTGTCTCTCTCTGTGTCTCTTTCTATCTGTTTCTGTCTCTCTGTCTCCCCCTTTCTGTCTGTCTCTGTGTCTCCCCATATGTGCGTATGCATATGTATGTGTGTATGTGTGTATGGATGTATGTATATGTGTATGTATGTATGTATGTATAGGTATATGACATGACCAATGCGAAAATTTGTTTTGATTAGCTGTGGGACTCCAGGCTAGTCATTTAACCTTTGTTTGCCTTAATCCACTGGAGAAGCAAATGGCAAACCACTCCAGCATCTTTGCTGAGAAAATCCCACAGACTTCACTGGTGTGCTGTGGTCTAGCATGTAACAAAAAGTCAGCCATAACTCAACAGCAGCAACAACAACAATGTGCTATGAGAGTTTTATTTTTCTGTCTTTTTCAATGGGAAGCGGAGAGGGGGATAAAGAGAAGGTTGATTTGCATTATTTGAAAACAAGGCAATTTAATAAAGGGAAAGGTAGCATACGAGATGGTTTTCAGTGACATTCGTGGTATCTGGGGTTGTGGAGGGAAGCACAAGTGGATGGAGGGCAGTGTAGAGCGCACTGCTTCCATGGGACCAATCATTCCAATCCCAGGCACCTGGATGACCATCAACCTGAGCTTTCAGGGAGCTGTAGCCCAATGAGTGAGTGCTGGCTCTGGAGTCTGAGGGACTAGATTCAAATCCTATCTCTTACCTTGGGCCTTGTTGACCTTGGGCAAGTTGCTGCATCTTCCCAAGTCTCAGTGTCCTTGTCTGTAAGATGAGAGGGTTGGATTAGATGTCCTTCACGTCCTTTTCAACTCTAGATGTTTGAGTCTAAGCACTTGTACCAAAAGGCCCAATCTGGACTGGGGAGTTTATCCACATCCCCAATAGAGAGGATTCACTGTAGCCATCTTCTACTAGAATGGAAAGGAATGAAGGCCTACTATACCTCTTCCAAAAGGTCGCCAACCTCTGATGGAGAATCTCAGGAGATGTCAAATGGTTCTGATAGAGAGCAGTCAGAGGAGGCCTCTAATTATTTTCATTAACCCATCAAGATATGCTCATTAAACTCCCATGAAAACTTTGTGCACCATAGAAACCATAGAAATATTGTTGTTACACAAGCAATTCTGAAATTTTTGCAACCTGAGTAGTCTCTTTCTACCTTATTAACTCCTGGGATTAAATGAGTGGCAGGCCTGAAACTTGCAAATCAATTTGATTTAGAAGATATAATAATAATAAATATAAAATAATACCTTACATTTACAAAGCCCTTTATAATTTACAAAGCATTTTCCTGTCCATTATCTCACTGAATTCTTCCAGAAGCCTTGGGAGGTAGGGAGAGCAGATACTATCTCTATTTTTTAAAACCGATGCTGATACCAAAGCTGAGAGAAACAAAATTACGTACTTAAGATCACACTGTGACAGAATCAGGACTAGAATCTAGCTCTCTCCAGAGCTATTTCTATGACACTATATTTTTGTCATTAACAGCAACAACAAAAACAGTAATGATATGTACAATGTAACATATCTTAGTAAATAATGCAAAAAAGGCTTTTGATTAAAACCCAGGCAGTAGATGTCTTTCCCTGTCCCTGTTTTTTATTGAAGGAAACAAGCATTTATTAAATGTGTATTTCGTGACAGATACTATGCTAAGTGCTCTATAAATATTATATATTGGATCCTTACAACAACCCAAGTAGGTAGATGCTATTATTATCCCCATTTTACAGATAAGGAAACTGAGGCAGGCAGACTTGTCCTGGGTCATGCACTTGAGCATGTGCAGTGCCTGAAACTGGGTTTGAATTTGGATGTTCTTGATCACAGGCCCAGCGCTCCATCCACTTCAGTACCTATCTGCCTCTGTTCTCTCTTCACCTCTGTAAGAAATTCAGTGCTGAGCTCATTTACCTTTCAAAGCCTCCTCTGACTTAAGCTATCATTTTTTGCTCTGATGACTTGTGTTTTTTTCAGACCTGTCTGACTCTCTGGGGCCCCATCTGGGGTTTTCTTGGCAAAGATACCAGAGTGATTTGCTACTTCCTTCTCCAGCTCATTTTACAGATGAGGAAACTGAGGCAAACAGGGTTAAGTAACTTGCTCAGGTTCACACATCTAGTTAGTGTGTCTGAGGCTGGTGCAAATTTGAATTTAGGATGATGAACTTTCCCAACTCCAGGCCCAGTACTTTATGCACTATGGTGCCACCTACATGACTACCAGACTAGGATAGCTCCAGTCCTGATGTCTCACAGTCCCACAAACTATAGGATGTCTTCATCTGGATACTCTCTCATTGTCTCCAATTTAACACTAGAAAGCCCTGGACTGGTAGCAGGGGACCTGTGATGTGGTCCCAGTTCAGTCATTAACAGTATAACTCAGGGATGGAAGACCAGAGTTCCAGTCCTGGTTCTGTTAATAATCATCCGTGTTATCTTGAGCCCACTTTACATTTCTGGGTCCCAGTTTTCTTATTCTTCAAGGGGGAAGGAGGAGGAATTAAATTATATGATTCCTAAAATCCCTTTCTGTTCTAATATTTTATGAAAATTTGGTGATTCTGTGTCTCAAACTAAATTCATAATTGTTTCTGGTAAACCTTTCTGCCCCACATCCTCATTTGTTGCCTTGTCCCCTCGAACCCAACTCCTCAGTTTCTGTGTCTTGTACTATCATACCATCATTCTTCTTCCATTCCTATGGTCTAGAAACCCTGACACCATCTTTGTTTATCTCCCCTTCCTCCTTCTGCACCCAATTTGTTTTCAAACCCTGTTGTTCATTCCTTTGAAATTTCTCCAGATGCAGCCCTTCCTCTCAGCTTTCTCTGACATCGCTCTCTTCAGGACCTCATCTCCTCAACCTTGGTTTGCTACAGTAGTTTTCTGGCTAACATACATGACTTTTCTCTCATTTTGATTTCATCTTATACATGACCATTGAGTTTTTCAACACTTCCAAAGACCTAGAATCTCATCATTGTGGCTGATCACTGAAGCAGAACAAACACCTATACATATGGCTTCCTGAATTATTGTAGCCAAACAGTTCGTTCCCTGGCAGTCAATCATTGTGTGACAAGCCTCTCCAAATTTAGCAAGACCAGTCCTTGAGTGACCATTTGTCCCTTGTACTTAAAGTTTCCTAAGCTTGGTATGACTTTCCAAAGCTCATGCTCCTTTGTCAGAGCTTTGAGGCTCCAAGGTCACCTTCCTCCCCCACTCCTCTTTCTTTACCCTCCCCACTGCCCCCCACCAGCATAATGAGTACTCACAATTGGTTTTCATTGACACAGGACTAAATTTCTAAAACTTAGCTTTCACTATCTATATTCATGCTTGATAACTTCCTCCACGTCCTGTTGTTACAAAAGGCCCTGACTGCATTTCAGGTCTGGACTCTTCTGTTTGTTTTATATTCTACCTACCCAACGAGGTTACCTATGTTACCCATCATGCACCATCTATAATGGTTTAGGAGGGCCTCCTCACTATCTCACCCATGCTCCACTGTCAATTCTATCCTCTTGCCGTTTGCCCAGCCTCTTCTACCTACTTGGAATGTTCTTTCTTGTCCTCTGTCTCCAGCAATACAGGTCTATGTGGCTAGTCATAATATGGTATGACCTTAGGCAGAACCATGAAGTACATAAAGCTATCTTGAGAACCTTCAGATTCCTCATTCTGACTCCCCTTCTCCCCCAGTGGCATCAGATTTGAAACAAGTGTGGTAGAGTGGAAAACTTGCTGGATTTGAACTTGAAAGATCTGAGTTCAGTACCTGGTTCTGCCATGTGCTTCCTAAATGATCTTGAGCAGGCAATATAACCTCTTGGGGACTCAGTGTCTTTATATGTATGCTAATTAACCTCTGAGATCCCTTTAGACTTAAATTTAGGATGAAGTAACTAACTACTTATTCCTTTTCCTTTCCTATCATATTAAAACCTGCTGAAGATTAGTTACTTGGTTTGTTAAGAGTTAGTTAGTTATTGATACAGGGAAATTAAGTGATGAAGAGGATATAGCATCAGCCCTGGAGTCAGAAGGATCTGAGTTCAGATCTGACCTTAGAAAAAGCCCTAGCTTTATGACCCTGGGCAAGTCACTTAACCTCCCCCCTCCCCAAAGAATTAGTTATTCATGTCACTCTGATTTATATGGAGAAGTAAAAAAAAATCTTTTCTCTTCTCCAAATAATAATAATGATGATGATAAGTAGTATTTATATCTTACCTTAAATTTTGAAAAGCACTTTATAAATATTAAATCACTTGATCCTCATAACAACCCTGTGAAGTAGGTGCTACTATGATACCCATTTTACAGATGAGCAGCTGGAAAGCTAAGTGACTTGCCCAGGGTTACCCAGATAGGATATGTCTGATGCTGGGTTTGGCTAGTTCTTCCTGACTCAGTCCAGTGATCTATCCAAGGTGCTGCCTAGTCATAACCACCAGTTTGGCACTTCCATTGTAGAGTGACCAGGGATCCACTTATTTTGCAATGAACAAAAGATATTTGTAACCTCCAACCTTCTAACTGGGATATTAGCTGGAGTCCTGGAGTAGACATGCTATTATATAATGTCCCCATCACATGACTTTTCTGTACTTTTTTTCCTGATGGCTGACTGGGCACCTGGGAAATTCATTTCAGGACATTTACATTTTCAAACTTCAGAAAAGACATGAAATTATAGATCAAAACCTGCTATATCAATAGGGTTTAAAAAACACTATGGTCATTACTATGCACCCCTTGTCAAGTCTCCTTTCAGGATATTGACTGTGCCCAAGTGCTTAGTGTAACCACAAACTATAGCAATTATTTCTGCCAGAAACAACAATAATATTCATGAAAATAATTACCTGATCTGATGGGAACTAGAGTTTTGCTGTCATCTCAAATCTACTATCAGTGTTGGGTGCGTGATTAAGTATTCCTAGATTTAATCCACTTTAATATCTTGAGTATTTGACTTCTGGGGCTACATAGTGAAATCTGATCAATAACACTGCACACATGCCAAGGTCCAAGCAGTGGAAGACTATTTCAGCAATGGGAAGCCACAACCTCATTAAGGGAGCATTTGTTGTTGAGAGAGGTGAGTTTTTAAAAGCCTCATTTGGGAATTCATTTGGCCCTGACTCTTTGGAGTTTAGAACCTAAAAAAAAGGAACCAACCAGTGGGGAAATTGGTCCAAGTAGTGATTTCTTTCCTTGACCTTTTTAAAACATCAACATAATCAAAGAGTTATTTTTATGTAAAAGATGAATACTCAAGGGGCTATTCAGGCGAAACTTCTTTTATTAATTTTTTTATTTATTGACTTCAGGAAAAATGGTATAAATAACTGGATGAATTTTCTCTAGAAGTTTTTTCAATCTTTGGGACAGGAGTTCATTAATTCATTTATTCATTCAGTGAATAAATCCACTGAGTAGCTGAGCTCCATGACTTCAGTACCCATGTCTCAGTTCCATGGTCTTCACATTGCAGAGGTTTCATAAATATTTGTTGGATGAATGTATGAATTCAGGAAGATATTAGCTTTTTTTTTAAAGTGGTATAGTTAAAGGCCATGAAGATGGATTATCTGGGACCTCCCAGTTTTGTCCATGTTTTCATCCAGTTTGGCTATGATTATATTAGCAAGTATGAGGCGTGCTAATGAAGACAGGATCATGGATTTGGCTTCCATGAGGATCATCTAACTTTGCTCTGTTCCAAAGGTTGCACCTTTTCTCCATCATGACCTCTTGATTATGATTATGAAGGGAGGAAAAAGAGAATTTGGGTGTCCCAGAGGCTGTTCCATTGCCAGAACCATGTCATCAGCCCCACCCCACCCCCACATGCACCCTCCCCAATTCCCAGACGAGAAAAGGTGAGGTAATTATTAGATTCCATGTCTTATGGCCCTCCACTAATGTCCTCCTATGTTTTATCAGGATGTGGAGGTGACCCTGGGTTCCCAAAGTCTAAACCAGGGAATCAAAACTCTGACAAATTATAGCAAATGGCAAAGGCTTTGAGAACAGGTGTTGAAATAGTTTGCATGTGTAAGTACCTCCTCTGCTGTAGGTTGAATTTCCAATGAATCAACCAGTTAATTGAGTCTTTCTGTCTGGTGGCTGTCTGTCTGTCTATATATCTAGCCATAGTCACTGACAAGACTCTCTATGAATTTTGGTTGTGGTCTGTACTTGCAGAGCAACAATGCTGTTGAAGTTAAGGGCCCTTTAGTGGTACTATGTAGGCATTTCTTAGAAATGCTTAAGAACAGCTCACTTGGGTACAATAGCCAATGGGATTTTAAAAAATGATTTTCAGGGGTCCAAAAGTTCATCTAATATTCTGATATCAGACTTCTTGAATATTTAATTGCTTAGTGTATGACTGTATTCCAGGAAAACTATCTTCCCTTCCCTTCCCCCACCCCCTTTCTTCACTACTCCCCTTTCCTATTCTCTAGCTGCATTCCCTATGAACTCCAGGGCCAGGTCTCTAAACACACATTCCTCCTTTTGTTCTTGGTCAAGGGGAATGACTATTTCCTCTCCCTTTGGAATGTAAATCCCAAGGAGAGGAAGTTTATTATGTCACTGGAGCTATCAAGGGCCTATACCTTTAGCATGAGGCAAAGTGACTCCCCAAAGGAAGATGGAGCTTTTTACTCATATATTCTACTTTCTGTAGACTATAAACACTGAGGGCGGGAGCTATGTCATATGTCTGTATCTCTACCACCCAGTGCAGTGACTCACACATAGTAAGGACTCAATAATTACTTGCTGTTGTTTGATTGCTTGGTAATGATCTTAGATAAAAGAGAATTGCTTAAAATCACGGACTCAGAGTCAGGGTGTTGGAGTCTAGAGGAGTCTGCCAAGGGGGTGGGGGTAGGGGAGGTCAGCTGGGCATGTATTTGTCTGAGTCAACCGCTAGTTCCTGGGCTTGTTTAAGTCATGACCAGGAATTCTCAAAGAACCCCTGGAGATTGTGAGAAGCATGGGAAAAGCAACTGGCCCCTGGGTGTGGCAAAGGTGGGAGTGTGGATTGAGAGTTATTGTTTGTTCTTCATTTTTAAAGGGGACCAATGACATTGCAAAGGGGTGTCTTGATTTAAGGGAAGCTGAGCTGCACAAAGTTGTCAGCCTAACTTTCTCTTCCATAGCCATTGGAAGCCAGTGGCAAGAAAGTCAGGATGTCTGCAATGACCTGGGATGCAGTGGATGACCTTGGAGTCTTTGATGTCAGAACAAGCTCTAAGCATTACATGGTGCCTGCTTCAGCTGCCTTTGTGACCATTGGAACAAATTGTTCTCATGGGTCCATCCCACCAGGAGAAGACTTCATGTGCTTGGGGTAGACATCCCCTAACTCACCAATGGGTATGTGGCCCTTTGGTTGCCCTCAACCTGGGATAGCTGTCTGCCAAGATGGTTTACCAGGGTGTGGTTACTATACATGTTGTAGCTTCTTGGAGCCACAGGTAGAAGTTGGTTGAAGGTGAATACCAAAGGTGGATGAGTAGCCATGAAAAGGGCTTGGCAAACCCTTATAACAGAGATGCTAGTCTTCCTGAACACCTTATATACCCCAAGTGAACTGAGATCTAGTGTTGTGGTGACTGGGTGGTGTATGGAGAACAAAATGGGGAGGGGAGAGTTGTGTGAAGAGTTGATTTAGCCTGAGTGAGGGCAAAGGAGTGCTGGGAGCCTGGATGTCTGTAATGGTAATTAATTTGTTTGATCAGATGTTAAGTAGATCCTAGTAACCTAGTGTTAAGTATAGAACTCTGTCCATTGGTGAAAAGGTGTGAATTTCCCTGTTGACGTGGAAGAATGCCATTGGC
>JAQQSW010019892.1:0-10956 GCA_028646575.1 Pseudocheirus occidentalis
GCAAAACTCTAAACTGGGCATCCTGCCACACAGGAGAGTCGGGGGCATGGGGATGAGAGGGGGGAGGACGGAGGGGAAGGCAGAGTCTGGGGAAGGGATGCTGGAAGCACACACTTCAGTAAAGGGACAGGGACAGGGACAGGGTAGAGAACAGAACAAGGGGGGAAAGGGATAGGAAGGAGAGACAGATGATCACTGTCACAATATGTCCACTATGAAGATGCCCTGTATAAGCACACATCCACAGCCTGTATTGAATTGATTGTCCTTCCAGTGGGGGTGGGTGACAAGGGAGGAATCAAAAGAATCTAGAATTTAAAGTTCTGTAATACCTGCAACTAGGAATTAAGATATACAGGGGCTGGGATAGGGAGAGCCTCCCTGCCCTACCAGAAAGTAAGAGAGCAGAGCAGGGGAGGGTCTTTATGGATTTTCTCGCATAAACCTGTTTGAAGGTTGGGGCAGAGGCAAGATGGTGAGAAAATTTGTAATTCAAAAATGTCATGAAAATGAATGGTGTAAACAAGTAAAGAAATTTTAAAAAAATATTAAAAAAAAAAAAAAGAAAGGAGAAGGGCATAAAAATCAGATCAGGGTCAGACATCCACTTAACCCCAACCTCCCACCCCACAAGAGGTGAGCAGAAAATTCTAACAATTTCCAAAGTCAAGAAATAGCCTCAGAAGATGAGCAAACAATAATCAAATGAAGAACCTGATCAGAAAAAGTCAGCATAGTGATAGAGAAACTCAAAATAGTAACTCCTAAGACAATGACTAGAAACATCTATGAGAAAAACATTCAAAGAAAAAGGCACATTAGACAAAAGCCAAATAAGAATTCCTAGGAAAGCTAAAGAAAAACTTTAAAAAGAGCGGGGGGCGGGGAGGGGGGGGAGGTGGGAGGAGAAAGGTTTTACAAATAACAGTAGAGGAAAAAGTAGAAAAAGAAATGAGAGTAATACAAGAAAATTATGGGAAGGAAGGCAGGAAGGCAGGAAGGAAGAAAAAGTAAAAACAGAAAAGAACGATGAAAAGAAATAAACAGTTAGAAATGATAACTCTGAATGTGAATGGTATGGATTCTCCCATAAAATGGAAAAGGACAGCAGACTGGATTAGAAACCAGAATTTAACAATATGTTGCTTCCAAAAGACATACTTGAAACAGAAAAATATACAGTATTAAAAAAAGAGTCTACAGCAGAATCTATTATAAGGGGGATGGGAGGGCAGAGTAGCAATTATGATCTCAGACAAAGGAAAGGCAAAAACAGAGCTAATTAAAAGAGAACTATGGAAACTACATTTGGCTAAAAGGGTATCAATGAATCATTATCAATAATACAGGCACCAAATGGCATAGCATGAAAATTCTTGAAGGAAAAGTTACACTGTGTGAAGAAACAGACAATAGAGCTATTCCAGTAGGGTACCTGAGTGTACCCCTCTCAGACTCTGATAAATTTAACCAATAAAATAGACAAGAAAGAAGCTAAAGAGATGAATAGAATTTTAGAAAGGTCAGAAATGATACACCTCTGAATAATACCTAATGGGAATAAAAGTATATACATTTTCCTCAGAAGTACATTGCACCTTCAAAAAATTCAACACATATTCAAGCATAAAAACTCATAAAACAAATGCAGAAAAGCAGAAACGTTAAATATATAACATTTAGATTAAAATGCAATAAAAAAATACTTTCAATAAATGGTCTTTGATGCATAGATTAAAAATTAATTAGAAATTAAATAAGCCATTCTGAAAAAATCAAGTGTGTCAAAGAACAAATCATATTTATAATCAATAATTTCATTAAAGAGAAATGACTAAAGAACAATAAAGAGAGTGATAATAAGACAACATACCAAAATTTGTGGAATGCAACCTAAGCAGTACGTAGGGGAAATTTTATCTCTAAATGCTTACATCAAGAGAAGATTGATGAACTGTGTGTGGAACTTTAAAAAATCAAATATCTCCTGCTAAAAACCAAAACAGAAATCTGAACATCAAAGGAGAGATTAATAAAACTGAAAGTTAAAAAAAAAACACTGACTTAATAAATAAAAGTAAGACCTGTTGTTTTATTTTTAATTTGCGGGGTGGGGGGGAAGATAACAAAATATATAAATCATTGGCTAAATTTTATTTTTTTAAAAGAAGAAAAAAAAGAACAAGTTATCAGTATCATAATTGAAAAGGGTGAATACACAAGCAAAGATGAAATTAAAGGGGCGGCTAGGTGGCACAGTGAATAGAGCACTGACCCTGGAGTCAGGAGGACGTGAGTTCAAATCCGGCCTCAGACACCTGACACAAAAACTAGCCGTGTGACTTTGGGCAAGTCACTTAACCCCAACTGCCCTCCAAAAAAAAGCAAAAACAAAAAACAAAAGATGAAATTAAAGCAATTGTTAAGAACTCTATGCCAATTAAACTAACAGTCTAAATGAAACAGATGAATGTTTACAAAAACATATATTACCCAGTTTAATAGAAGAAGAAACAGAACACTTAAATAATTCTAGAGTAAATTACTTTAGACCACATTATCATTTTTACTATACTAGCTCTGCCTAACCATGAGTAATTAATATTTCTCCCGTAATTTAGCTCTGTCTTAATTTGTGAGAAGAGTGTTTTATAATTGTATTCATATAGTTCTAGTGTGTCTCTTGGCAAATAAACTCTCAAATATTTTTTATTGTTTGTAGTTATTTTAAATAGAATTTCTCCTTATATCTCATCCTCCTGGGTTTTGTTGGAAATGTATAGAAATACAGAGAATTTGTATCAGTTTTTTAATTGATTCTTTAGAATTCCATAAAGAAACCATCATATTATCTCCAAAAGTAATATTTTTGTTTCCTTGTTGCCTATTATTCCTTCAGTTTCTTTTTCCTGTCTTTTTGGTATCACGACCATTTCTAGTAAATTACTCAATAATATGGATTATAATGGACTTCCTTGCTTTACCTCTGATCTTATTTGAAAGGCAATTACTTTATCCATATTACAGGTAATGCTTGCTGTTGGATTTAGATAGCTACTGTTTATCATTTTTTAAGAAAAACTGCACTTACTTCTATGCTTTCTGGTGTTTTTTTTTATTTTTTGAAAGGGGAGGAAGGCAAGGCATTTGGGGTTAAGTGACTTGCCCAGGGTCACACAGCTAGTTTTCTAGCATTTTTAATAGGAAGGAATGATGTATTTTGAAATACATACAGTGCCATAACAATCATACAATCAAAGAATTACTTTATAGAGCTAAAGAAAACAATAAAATTCTTTTGAAGGAAAAAAGGTAGATTATCAAGGGAATCAATGGGGAAAAAAATTAAGGAAGGGGAACTAGCAGTACCAGACTTCAAGCTATATAACAAAATAGCAATCATAAAAATAATCTGATACTGCATAAGAAACTGTCTGATCAATTGGAATAAATTACATACACAATATATAAAAGCAAATGAACACAACAACTTAATGCTTCATGAATCCCTGTTATTGGGGCAAGAACTCGTGATCTGACAAAAACTACTAGGAAAACTGGAAAGTAATCTGATAGAAAGTAGACACAGACCAGCATCTCACAGTGCATAACAAGAGGAACTCAAAATGGGTATATGATTTGGAGATAAAAAGCAATATCATAAGGAAATTAGGGGAGCATAGAAAATGTTACCTGTTAGACTGATGAAGAGTTAATGACCAAACAAGAGACAGATGTGTTCATGGTAGGCAAAATGAATCATTTTGATTACAATAAAATTAAAATCTTTGCACAAACAAAATCAATAGTCAGAATTAAAAGAAAAGCAGCAAAGGGGAGAGGGAAGAGAATTTAGAGCTAGTATCTCCGATAAAAAAAAAAGTCTCAGTTCTCAAATATATATAAAGAAATTAGTCAAACTTATAAAATAAGAGCCATTCCCCAATTTGAAAATGGTCAAAGTATATAAAAAAGCAGTTTTCAGAGGAAGAAATCAAAGCTATAAGTACTCATTTGAAAAAAAAATGCTATAAATCACTAATAATTAGCTATAAAGTTAAGAACTCTAAGGAACCACTTCACACCCATCAGATTGGCTAACATGACAAAAAAGTAAAATGACAAATGTAGGAAAGGATGTGCAAATGTAGGTATACTAACTTATTGTTGATGGAGCTGTGAACTAGTTCTACCATTCTGGAGAACAATTTGTTACAATGCCCAATGGGCTATGAAACTGTGCATAATACCCTTCTTTACCCAACAGTACCACTACTAGATTTATATCTTAAAGAGATCAAAGAAAAAGGAAAAGGAGTTATATGTCCAAAAATATTTATAGCAGCTATTTTTGTTGTAACAAAGAATTGGAAACTGGGGCAAGGGAGAGGAGGTTGTTCATCAGTTGGGTAATGGCTAAACAAGTTGATGGAATATAGCTGTGCTGTAAGAATGGATGAAATGAATGGTTTTAGAAAAACAATGAAAGGGGGTGGCTAGGTGGTGCAGTGAATAGAGCACCAGCCCTGGAGTCAGGAGGACCTGAGTTCAAATCCAGCCTCAGACACTTACCACAAAACTAGCCATATGACCTTGGGCAAGTCACTTAGCCCCAATTGCCCTACCTTCTCCTCTCCAAAAAGAAAAAAGACAAACAACAAAATATTTAGTTGAGTCAATTCAAAATTAAATAAGCAGAACTAAGAACACTGCACACAGTAAAGAATTATTGTACAATAATCAACTGTGAAAGACTTGGTTACTCTGATCAGTACAGTGATATACCACAATTCCAAAGAACTTATCATGAAAAATGCTATCCATCTCCAGAGAGAAAATGGAAAAACTCTGAGGGCAAAATGAAGCATATTTTTCCACTCTTTACAATTGTCTTTTATTTTTGGTCAACATAGCTAGTGTAGAAATGTGTTTTTACATGATTTCATATGTAGAGTAGGCACTATATTTCTTGCCTTTTCAAAGAATTGAGGGAAGGATAGAATTTAGAAGTGAAAGTTTAAAAAAAAAATTTGCAAGTAAGTTCTTCATGGGTATAAACCTGTTTCTTACTCAATCCAAATAAAAATACTTATTGTACAGGGGTGGACGGGTAGGGGAGAAAATTTGAAACTCAAGGGATTGTGGAAATGAATCGTCTATAAACTAAAAGTAAATAAACAGATCAATTTAAAATAATAAAAAATACTTATTGTATAACTACCAAGCACATAGCATTAGGCTCACCAAAGGCCATTCCATAACTATGTCAGGGCCTTGATCAGTATAGTCACCCAACCACTTTTTCACTGAATTGAATCAAATTTGATTAATTCAAAAGCTTTTATTTAACTTTTGGTTCCATTTAATCAAAGCTTTAAAACTGATGCTGCCAAACAGCATATTCTGGTTTAAATTTAATAATTTTCTCACCTATTATATGTGATGATAAATATTAAATCACAGGAAAGAAAAAAGAACAAATCCAGATAACTTGAATAATAATTAAATGCAGACCAATTCTTGTGTTGTTGGTTTTTTTCCTCTTGTAGCAAAGCAACTGGTATATTAGCTAATTCTATCAAATAGTTATTTTTCTATTTTTAAATTATAAAAAATGAAATTTGGGAGAATTCTTTAGTCAGCTCCTTACTTTTCCTGGGATTGAGAAACAATGTGTTAACAGAGAAAGCATTTAAATCAGAAAGAACTGGACTCAAAATCAGTATCTGAACCATATAGCCTATGAGACTGCGAAAAAATCACAACCTCTCAATGCCCCCAGAATACTTTTTCAGACTTTATGTTGCAGAATTGGTGCCAATGTGTATTGGCAGAAGGGGTTTCCTCATTGAAACTTCCATGTAGAATTAAAAATCAAGTCTACTCAAAATAATAATGGACTTAATATTTAAGTTGCACTCTTATTATAGGGGTATAATATCCTAGAAAGGCAAATAGAAATCATCTTCACTACTCCTTTCTCATTTTATCTAATATAATAAATATGAAAACTAATATGAAACTTTCCTGTGAAAGTTACACATTGACTACAACACAAGATTATTTGAAGCTATAAGAGAAATATAATATGATAAAGGTGCTAATATCTCTAAGAAAAACTTGACACTTCTGTTTCATTCAACACAACTTCTCAGAAATACTAACAGCTTTTTCAGCTCAATTATTTACAATAAATATTTTGCAACTTGAACCATACTGATAATTTTTAGAACATCATAACTTTTCAAACAAAAACAGTATATAAGTTCTTAGAGGTACTTACATTAAATTTAATTATGTCGTATATCAAGTACCGAGGAACGACCTGTCCGTTTACTTTGTCAACAATCATTTCCTTTAAAGAAAAAAAAAGGACTTGTTTATACAAATAATTTCATGTCTATTCTTTAGTGTATTAGAATGATGACAATTTTTCATCCCATATCAAGTTTATACTTCTATTATTCATTAGATAAAAGAAACAAAACTTTTAAATTTCAAAAAACATTTTCAAGAAATTTAATTCTATCATTATTACTTTTTTGTTATAGATATAACTAGTTGGGCCTTAAATCTATGAATAATAAGTTCAAATAGTTAAAGAACAGTCCTAATGAGATCTTGATCAAAGCTTCAATACCTGTCTTATCCAATTTTATATTATTCTGTTCCAAAGTCCAAAGTTAGCAGACTTTAAAGGACACTGGACTAGGGGGACCCTGATCAATCATTTTTTACCTCATTCAATAGCAGGTAAATTCCCAGTTCTGTCGGTCCTTATACTTGTGATTCAGTTCACATGCTCTAGACTAAAATCTTTATTTTTTTCTTTTCCTAATTCTCCCTAAATTGTCATCCTTGTCCACACTTCCATAGCCCATATCCCTTTCTCCTGGTACCATTTGCCCCTAGAACCTTCCAATATACTGTTAACTCATCTTTATCTTTGATATCTTCACTTCAAACTTTCTCCAGCTCCCTCTGTTATCTAAAACCTAGCTCTCTCCAGAAGACACTACACTACTCTCCTGAGTAATGGTTGAGCCTTCTCTCATGTTTTCATCTAAAACACACTGGGCAAGGAGGAAAATACAGTATACTTCTTGCTCTAGATTACCACTTTTCCTTTATCACTATCACTTAGGACCTTCTCCTCTGAAGTTCACCCCAATCATATTCAAATTTTTGTTGCTATGTTCAACCAGCTTCCTAGTCATTTCCCTTCTTTTGTGAAGGTGTTCATTATTTTACTCAATCTTTCCTCTCTATCCAAATCCCTGCTCTCATACTTGTAAATTTTAATATGCACATCTCATCCTGAATATACAGGCAGGCTAGTTCATTTTCACTCTATCTCAACCACACACCTAATCCCATCATCAATGATAACTGTAATGCCTTAGTGATCCCAACCTGAAACTTTTTTTTTTTGCTTTTTGGAGGGCAGTTGGGGTTAAGCGACTTGCCCAGTGTCACACGGCTAGTTTTTTGTGTTAAGTGTCTGAGGCTGGATTTGAACTCAGATACTCCTGACTCCAGGGCCAGTGCTCTATTCACTGCGCCACCTAGCCGCCCCCAACCTGAAATTTTTGACCTCTTTTTAAGACTATTTTCTCATATAACTCTTCTTTGCCCTCAATGTAACCTCATTTCTTTCCAACCCTCCCTATTGTTTTTATGCCCATGCCACTTTCTTCTCTTCTAGTTTAATGAAAAATTAATACCTTGCCTAAGCTACTCAATACATTAAAACCTTTCTTCATTCTCTCCTTTTTTTCTAGATCCTAAGAAAGAAACAGCCCTTTTCCTTGCCAAAACAAACTACCAATTTGTATTTTGATCTCATCCCTTCCCATCTCTCCAGAAATTTGATCCTATGAAAAACCCTTTTTTCTCATGTTAAATCCTCCTTATCACCTATATCATTCCTACCTACAAACTTGCTCGTCTTGACCCTTTCAACACCTCAAATCATTCTATATTTCTCCTTTTCCACAACTCCCCAAAAGAATCTGTTTCATTTGATTCCACCATTTTCCCAGCTCCAACTTGCTTTTTATAAGGAGATGACCCTTGAAAATATGGCTTCCTACTATCATCACTCCACAAAAACTGCTTTCTACAAGGTGACCAACAATTTCTTACCTACTAAATCCAAAAACCTCTATTACAGTCTTCATTCAAAAAGGTGAGAAAGAAATAACAGTCCAGTCAATGAAGACTATATAATGGCATGAAAATAAGAAATAAAGACAAAAGACAAAATGATATACATGAGGAATACAAAGAAGATACATTTTGCAGGACTGTAAACTGTAGAAAAGGGAATACTGTACAATAAAATTGGAAAGGTAGGTAGGAGCAGGTTGTGATGGGTTTTAAACACCAAACTGAAGGGTTTATATGTGATTGCAGAAGCACTGGGTAGCCACAGAAATTTACTTAAAGGTAAACAGCATGCTCTGACCACTTTAGCAAATTACTTTGGCAGCTATGTGAAGGATGGACTGGAGTTTTGAGACAGGAAAACAAATCAGAAGGCCATTGCAATAGTCCAGGCAAGAGGCGATCAGGGTGGGAACTAGAGTAGTGACTATGTTAATAGAAAGTAAAGGATGTGAGAATGATGCAGCACCAACAGTTTTTTCAGTGATTTCTAGGAGAATATGCAATTTTCACCTTGAGATTCTGGTATCTAACATTCCCCACACATGTCTAGTTTCATTTTAGTTTTTAGCTAAGAAACATAATTTGAATAAAAATTCACTGGAATTTTTTTTCACTTCTTTCTTTACTACGTAGACATACTGTTCATTGCTTTATATACCTGGTACATATCTGCATCTTGACAGGTTTTTGGTGGATGGCATCTGAGGACACACTCAAACAGATCTTTGGCTCTGAAACAACGGTAACTGCTCCCAGAAACTTATACCTCTACTTTTTCTTTACCTTTACCATTTTCTATTTCAGATAATCAGTCTGTTTTTAGCTGAGTACCAAAGAGCATCTTCATTGCCCTAATTCCTGAATGCTTTATATTCAGGTTTGGGGCTACTGGGAACCAGAGGTCTTTTTCCCATAGCCTGGGCCTCCTAATAAGTTCATTTTCTTGAAAATTCAGGTCACTCATCGTTTCATAAGTCATTTTCTAGAGTGACTGGTATGTTACAAGGAGACATTTGTTGTTGCTATTTAGTTGTTTTCACTCATATCTGATTCTTTGTGACCCCCATTTAGGGTTTTCTTGGCAAAGATATTAGAGTGGTTTCCACTTCCTTCTCCAGCTCATTTTGGAAATAAGGAAACTGAGGCAAACAGGGTTAAGTGACTTGCCCAGGGTCATATAACTAGTAACTGTCTGAGAGCATATTTGAACTCTCAAAGATGAGTCTTCCTGATTCCAGAACCGGCACTCTATCCACTACACCACCTAGCTGCCCCCTGGGAGACATACTCAGTTTTTAAGGTAACAAAAACATCATTCAATACTTATCAGCTTTAAGGCTTTTTTAAATCTTATGTTTATTGATGTGGTTCTATCTTTTAATTATACTTCCTGAGCAATGCTGAAGACAACGTTCAAAAATTACTATGTGAGATTTATGATAAACCCAAGTCTCACAATATCCTTTAAGGCTGGACACTATCAATGTTGTGAATATCATATACTAGACTTAACAGTTTGGTCTGGAAATCATACTTAAGCCAAAGCACAAACTGTTTTCCTTGATTTGTTTTTCTCATTTAATTACAGCTTTATAAGAATAAGCAAAACTAGTCAGTCATGAAATGGAAAGAAAGATGGACAGGGGAGACAGGAAACAGACAAGTGCACTTCAAATGTATAGACTCCAAGAAGCAAATAAAACTTAAAGAAACTATTGAGACAAAACAAGACAATTTTTGAAGGGAAGGAAAAAGGAAGCAAAGGGAGCCAAAACACCTGATCCAGGAATCAGGCTGGTCCTAGATAAGTTGGCTCTGGGTTTTTACCATAGCCAATCCAAAGTGACTGGTCCCGGTTTTTCCCTTGAGAAGCGCCTGTAAATCAGAGCCTTTCTGATATCCTATGATGCAGTGAGGTAACCTGTTCTGGGATTACTGCCAGGTGTTAAGCTCTCCCATACATTTTTCAATACTATTCGTTGGGTACTGGAATCAAGGACATGGTTATCTTCAAGGCCTAAAAATTGACATCACTATCTAGCATCATGAAACTGAACAAAGCACTTTTAGAAGGCTAAGTGACCTATAATTACCTTCTTTGCTTCATTACTCTATAAAAACCTTCCATATGTGATCAATAAACAGACTGCTTGACAATCATGGCTTAACCACGATTTCTAACACTTTAAGAGCTAGTGTGTAGTTTAGAGCCGGCTTAAGAAACCACTCAAGTTAACTCTACAAGGAAGTATTTACAAGAAAGCAGGATATCAAAGAGGACAAATTATGTGCAGGGAAGAAAAATGTAGGGCTTGGAGGCTGAAAGATCTGACTTAATACTACCTTGGATAAAGTAGGGCTAATGAGTGCACCTATATCAGAATTGTTTTGAGGATCAAATGAGTTTTAAAATATGTAAAGCTTTTTGCAAATCGAAAAGCACTTTATAAAAAAATATTAGATATAATTATTATTTTATAATTATTATCACCATCCCCATTAGCCACAGTGAAGACTTCAAATCTATAGAGACGAAGGAGATTAAAAAAAGGCAATTAGGAAAGAGGTATTGACTGGTATTCTTTTTTTTATTATTGTTTTATTTGTTTTCTTGTTTACATCATTCATTTTTATGAGATTTTTGACTTACAAATTTTCTCCCCATCTTTCCCCTACCCCAACCCCAAAACAGCAATCCCACTGTAAAGCCCCTCCCCTGTTCTGCTATCTTACTTTCTGGTAGGGCAGGGAGGGTCTCCCTACCCCAGCCCCTGTATATCTTAATTC
>JAQQSW010019893.1:0-10956 GCA_028646575.1 Pseudocheirus occidentalis
TGGCTCACTGAAAGTGCACCCCAGGACCACCACTCAAGACCACAATCCAGATCCAGGCCGCTCAATGCAAGAGCCCTTGGCCCTGATCGATCGCCTCAGCCCCCCTGCTATCTGCAGGCTGGGGGCTCTGAAGCAGCCCAGTGGAGGCCTCTGCTGCTCTCAGCTGTTCCTGCTGCTACAGCCGCCTCCCACTGCTTCCTTGCCCTGGGAGCAGTTTGGCCAGATCGTTCTTCTCCTCCCAATGTAGCAAAATCCACTGACCTTCTCTTAGCCTTTTTTTCTTCTGGCCTGATAAATGTGGTAACTGTGCCTCCAGTGCAGCTAGATGTGGCTCCCTGCCAGATACCCTGGGGCCTGACCCAGCTGGGGCTCCCAGACTGCTGAGAAGAGCCCCACCTGCTGAGCTGCCTGTAGCAACAGATGTGTTTTCTGTCTTTTGGAGAGTTTTGGAGCTTGAAAATCTGTTTAGAGTCCCATTTTATGAGTTTTTAGTGTGTTTGTGTGGGAACTGCGGTGCTTTGCTGCTTCTATGCCGCCATCTTTGCTCCGCCCCTTCCAAGTAGTTTTTGTCAAATAAAAAGGTTATGGTTTTAACAGTAGGTACTGAATAGATGAGTAGCATCAACTTCAAAAATTATTACCAGAGTGGTGTTAAGAGATTCATAAGGTGGAATTTTGGCTATTTGTTCTGCAAGTGAGAAAAGAAGTAGAGCTGTGATCCTCAAAAAAAAAAAGTATGAGACAACATCAGGTACTTTTTTGGCAGTCTGGTGTAGCCTATAGTTCCCTTCTCAAGAATGATGTTTTTAAATGCATAAGGTAAAATACATAAGATTACCAAGATTCACCAATTATATTAAAATAAAGGTGTAATTGTCCTATCCAAATTCATGGACCTCTTGAAGTCTTAAGAATCGCTGGTCTAGGAGAGGCTGATTGACCTGGGGCGTAGTGTATTTGTGTTAGTTATCCAGTTCTATGGAAATAGTTTTAACTAGTACAGTTACCATAAAATTCTTAGCCAGAAACTTTATAGTCTCGATTGATTTTTAATTGACCGTTAACTTTGCTTTCAGGCATTCTTTGAGACTTTTTTTTTTTTTTTTTTTTTTTGCTTTTTGGAGGGCAGTTGGGGTTAAGTAACTCGCCCAAGGTCACACGGCTAGTTTTTTGTGTGTGTGTTAAGTGTCTGAGGCCGGATTTGAACTCAGGTACTCCTGACTCCAGGGCCGGTGCTCTATTCACTGGCCACCTAGCCGCCCCTCTTTGAGACTTTCTTGATTAGTTGATAATACTAGTAAGTACCTTTGACACCATTGTGCTCTTATAGACGGTCATCTGGCTTGCAAGTTTTCTGTTTGCTTAAACTTTAAAGGTGATACTTTTGGGTCAGTGGGCCTTGCTGGATAATATTCAGAAAAGATTTAATTTTCCAATTGCATTTGCAATAGTTACTCCTGATGCTGCCCTCCCTGAGATGACCCTTTCCAGCTGTAGTTTATCTAATTGAACACTTCGGTGGGCCTCTTATTGATCAATAATCCTTTTAAAGGAGAGAACTTTACTTTTAGGCTCTGCTCTGTAGTCTGATGTATATACCATCTAAAGTGACTGCTTTCAGGAGGATCCTGGGAATGAGTGGCCTCATCTACTTCTACACTCATTTACCTCAAGGGTTTTCTGTGGAACAAAAAAGGTGGGAAAGGCACAGTAATTTCTTAAGTATTCTTAATTTGTGTTTATTAAAGGAGTAGTCTGTTTTCATAAATTCTGTATGTTTTTATTTCTGCTTCCTTGTCTCTCTCAGTCAGCAAACACTTATTAAGCACCTTCTGTGTTCAGGCACTGGGGGATACAAGTACAAAAAGTGAAACAACCTTCCTTAAAAGGAGCTCATATCCTAACAGGAAAGACAAGTACATAAATAAGTACACAAAACCTGATTGTAAAGGGAACAAACAAAAGGAGTTGTGCACAAGGTAGTTTGAGAGGAAGGGTACAGGCTGTTACCAGGAGGAGGAGGGAATCAGGCAAGGCTTTCTGTGGAAGATAAACATCATCTTAAAGACAGGGTGGAGATAGGAGCCAGAGTCCATTTCAGACCTGCTGAATGGCCAGTGCAAAGACCCAGAGATGGGGAATGTCTCCTTTGTGTGGAATAGAGAGGCCATTTTGACTAGGTCACGGGAGCGTGGGAGGAGTAGTGTTCACTGAGGCTGGTGAGGATGGCTGGGGCCGGGTTGTAAAGGGCTTTAAAAGCTAAACATGGAAGTTTGTTTTTTCTTCAAGATAGTAGTAAGGAGGTTACCCATAAAGAGGATTAGGGGTGCTCTGGAGACCCCAAAATACCAACATGCTGGGTCCTGCCAAATGAATTCAACTCAAGTCTTCTCAGCCAAAGAAAAGTATTCATTAAAAAAAATCATTAAAAGTTCACCATGTGGGGTAGACTCTTAGGGAGCTTAGGTATCTGTGATGCTTGCATTGGGCAAGCAGGCACAGAGCAAGTCTGTGCTAGGTTATTCTGTGGCGCTCTCATACCACATGGAGCACATGGAGGGAAGATGGGTCTTATGTACAGAGGAATCTAGGGGTGGTCTAGAGGAGGAGTTTGGGGAGGGTCTTCAGGAGGAGCTAATGAGGTCAGTGCAAGGGTAGATTGATATTTTGATAGGCATAAGGGTGGAAAGTAGATGGACAGTGGAGGGCCAGGCTAGTAACAGAGGATTAGGCCTAGCCACAAAGAAAAACTTATGGCCTCTGCAAATGCCTCATCAAGTGGGAAGATTTAATCAGACTTCAAGGGGTTTCCCGGAGTCTGCACCTCAAAAGATTCAAGGAGAGCTCAAGGGGGCTCCCAGAGCTTGTACCTCATCATTAGGAAGCTACTGGATTACATTGAGTTGAGAGTCACATGCACTTAAGGGATAGCTTTGTTACTTTGGCAACAGTGTGTAGGCTGGACTAGAGTTGTGAGACACTTGATGCAGAGATCAGTTTGGAGGTTGTTGAAATAATCCAGACCAGAGGTGATGAAGAGTTTGAATTAAGGAGGTAGCTGTGTGAGTGTTTGTGGAGAGAGAACCACAGGATTTCCTCCTGTCCTCTTTTCTTCCTATTTCTTCCTACAGGAACAATCAGAATTCTTACAATATTGTTTCTTTAAAAAAAATATTTTGTTACTGCATTTTATCTTTATATCATAGTCATTTCTGGAATGACTCCCATTCTACCTTACCTCCTTGTGACAAGGAGTAGCAATTAAGAAAAAAATCTGATGATGACTGCATCTCATAGTATATGTGATTGATGTTCTTTCTTAGGAAACTGGAAGTTCTTAACCTTTTTGTGTCAAGATCCCTTTGGTAGTCTGGTGAAATCTAAGAATCCCTTGTCAGAATTATACTTTAAAACAATTTATAATTGAAGGAAGTGCTAAATTACTGATAGAGGTGAGAGAAAATAAAAATGTAATTTTTTTCGCTATCCAGTTTTGTGGGAATCCCCCCTCCACCCCAAATACACTCTTATCCAAAGATCACAGGTTAAGAACTCTTGCAGCTTTCCTTTGCCTCTCTTGCCTCTGTGGAAGGAGGGAATTAGACTTCATGGTCATTCTCCAGGACTTTGCATTGGTTTTTAGTCATTTAGAGCTCGATTTTCTTCCATTGTTGTTGTCTTTTGTAGTCTGTTTTTTGGGGGGGAGGAGGGAAGGCAAGGCACTTGGGGTTAAGAAACTTGCCCAAGGTCACACAGCTAGTAAGTGTGTCAAGTGTGTGAGGTCTTATTTGAACTCAGGTCCTCTTGGCTCTAGGGCTGGTGCTCTATTCACTGCGCCACCTAGCTTATATCGTCTTGTATATTCTTTTGGTTCTATTAATTTTGTTCTTCATTGGTTCACAGCAATCTTGCTACATTTCTCTGATTTCCTAATTTACCACAGAGTAATATCTTATTATATTTATGTATTATAGTTTTTTCATGTGTTCACCTATTGATGAGCACTTGGAAGCCGGAGTACAAACTAGGCTCTAGGATGTTTCATGCAAAGGCAGAATGCCATTGTAGGAAAACGGCAAAATTGGACAGGCTGTAAAGCAGCTTCCGGGTTCTGATTATGAGCATAGTAACTCTCCATATATTCAGTAACAAATTAAGGCAAAACATTCACAGAAAAGAAAAAATCAAAATACAGAGTAACTCAATCATTTAGTAAGTTCTTAGTTCAGTCACAAAGTACAAAAGTCAAAAGTACTCCACCCCTGGGTAGTCTCAATTGGAGATTAGTTTCCAGTCATAAACAAAATACATTCATTTGGTCAGTCACAAAACACAAAGACCATCCACCTCTAGGTCACAATATCATCACAGCATTCAGTATCCAAGGAGAGGTCTTTTTCTTTTTTCCCTTTTGGAAGGGCAATTGGGATTAAGTGACTTGCCCAAGGTCACATGGCTAGTTTGTGTGTTAATTGTCTGAGGTCAGATTTGAACTCAGGTCTTCTTGACTCCAGGGCAGGTGCTGTATTCACTGTGCCACCTAGCTGCCCCAAGAGGTCTTTTCTTTATCTTGACCTGAGGCAAGTTCTCAGCAGTTTCTGTTCCTGGGAAGACAAGGCTTAACAAAGACATAACATAGATACACATTGCCAGCCTCCTCATCACTTCACTCTTTGCCTGTGAAATCAAGCTAGACCCAACAACCAGGTCTGAGGAATTAGCACAAATCATCAGTAAAGTCCTAGGACCTCTGTAAACATCAGTAAGACCCTCCTCCAGGATTTCTGTAAACATAGGAGAAAATCCTCTTTCAGGGATTCTGAACCAACAGCAAGGTCCCAGGACTTCTGAACAAACAGCAACATCCTCCATCAGCAGATGCATCTGACAAACATCAAAACAGACAGACCAAATACTAGCACTGCAGTCATGCTTCCTCCCAGTTCAGTCCTCAGTTCTTGTTTCTCTCCAGCAATAGCAGTAGCCTTAATACTGGATCACAGAAGTTCTTCTGGCCTCTCTGCTTCTGTCTGTCTGTCTGTCTGTCTCACTCTCTTTCTCTCTCTTTCTTTCTTTCTTTCTGTCTCACTCTCTCTCTCTCTTTCTCTTTCTATCTCTATATCTCTGTTTCTATCCATGGCACCAGCTCCTCCCAGTTCATCTCCTTCTTGTCATGTCAACAAGTCCATCCCATTTTGGGGTTCAAATTCCATTACCATTACACCAGATTGTGAAGGACTTTATTTTTTTATTTCATTTTTACACTGTACTTTATGATGGAATCTTATATTACATTCCATCTGTAGTCCTCTCCCACCTGAAAATCAATCTCTTAGGAAAAAAGGTTTTTTCAAGAAGAGGAAAAAAAATATCAGAACCAATCATTACATGGAAAAATCTGATTGTATTTGCAGAGTTCCACACAATTGAAACCTTTGCCTCTGGAAAATTGGGAGAGGTGTGTTTTCATTTATTCCTTAGGACCAATCTTTGCCCTTTATAATTTTGTAATTTTTTTTAAAACCTTTTTTACATTAATGTAGTCATATATACTTTTTTCCTCTGCCTCTGCTTACTTCCGCTTGCACCAATATGTGAAAGTTTTTCAAATACTTCTCTCTATTCATAGTTGTCATTTTTTGTAGTATAGTAATATTCCATTACAATAGTTTTGTGTAGCTATTCACCAATTGATGGACACCTGCTTTATTTCCAGGTCTTTGCTTCCACAAAAAAATGCCGTTACAAATATAGATTTCTTTTTATCATTAGCTTCTTTAGGGTATATACTTAACAGTTGATATCTCTGGATCAGAAGGTATGGACGTTTTAACTATTTTATCCGCATAATTTCAAATTGCTTTCCAGAATGGTTGTATTAACTGTGAAGGGGTGGAGGAGTTGGTATTTGATCCTGGTGCACAAAAATTTTTATAGGCAGTTTTTTTGCTGAGCGATGCCCTAGTTGTGGACAGAAAATTGAAGCCCACGTCCATAGCAAATCACTTAGAGATGCAGGGCATTCTGGGGTGGCTATAACTTCTCTCTGGACAGGAATCAAATGAGATGATGATAGTAATAAGAATATGTATAGTGCAAATATTAAAGCACTATTAAATGTGAACTAGTATCTAGGGATAGAAAAAAGGGGCAGTAATTCAACTGAGTTGATAACATTATAGAATTTATTTTGAATTTTGAATTAAATTCTTAACATTCTAGTGAGTCAGTTTTCACTTACGTTCATTTTGTTGTAGTAACACTTGGTTTCTTGCACCATTAATTGGAATAAATATCTCTGGGTGAGAACTATGGAAAATGACCATCTTCTGTTAATCAAGTGCCAGTGGGAATGCTTGGAGCAGTGCTTAGCATGCTCCTCTGTGGGGGCACTTGCCAATGAATTATTTTGTGCCTATAGTTGGTAAATTTTGTCACCCCTACTTAAGTGGGTTAATGAAACCAAAGCAGAAAGACCTTCAGCTACTTACAGGACTGGATTCAAACACTAAACAAAAACCTCATTCTTCATTGTGTCACTTTCTCTCTCCAAGAGCAGCTGGCTTTCTTTTTCTACTAAATACCTCTCAGTCACTGGAGACTGTTAAACGTTTGGTTAGGATCAGAAGATTTTCATCTTGGGAACATTTAGAGCTGCTTTTTCTTTTTTTAAAGAAACAGTTCTTCTCTGCTCTTGATTTGCTTCGTACACTTCAGACATAGATCTCAGTGGCTGGTAAAATGAACAGGAGATACTTGTGCTCTCTTGTTTTTCTTAGGTTGGAAAGAAGCTGAGTAGGATATTAAGTAATTTGGTGTATGTTAATTAGGAGAGCAGAAATGCAGGTAAGTCAGTCGTTTTCCGGAATTCCTGTGCTTCAAAAATTGATCGTTGCAAAACTTAGGAGTCTCTTTACTAAGGTTTTGAAATCAGAACTGCCTAATTTTTGAGATCAAGTTCTCTTCTGTTCCCCCTCTCTTAAAGGAACCTAATTCGGGTCAGGGTACTTTTTTTTTTCCTTTGGGTAAAGGCTCTTGGTGAATCAACAAAGCAGAGATCACAGCAAATGTAGTTCAACTAAGGACTGCTAGTAAGTATAAGAAAATAATTCTGGGGGTGTTGGGATTTTTAATTTATCTAGGTTTTATCTTTTAATTAACTTTATAAGCTGTAGGCTCATATTTTATAGACATGTTACTTGATTAGAAGCTCAAAATTGGTTAGGGCATCTCAAGTGCTTTCTAGTCTATTTTGGTTGGTTTAAAATAAATCAGTTTCTTAAATACATTGTCAGGTTAGTGCCTTTGTGCTGAGAAGTCTCCTGTTCTTGAGAAGCATAGAAAAAAAAACCCACCAGTGTTCTAAGAAATGAATTTGTGTCAGGAATATTTGGAGCAAAATATTAGAAAGTTGAGTTGAAGAAACAGATTTGATAATCAGGAAGCATTTATTAAGCACCTACTAGGTACTAGGACATCTAGAAGGCACAGTGCATAGAGTGCTTGACCCGGAGTCAGGAAGACTCATCTTCCTGAGTTCAAGTCTGGCCTCAGACCCTTACTAACTATGTGACCCTGGGCAGGTCACTTAACTATTTGCCTCAGTTTCTTCATCTGTCAAAGAGCAGGAGAAAGAAATAGCAAACCACTCTAGTATCTTTGTCAAGAAAACCTCAGATGGGGTCATGAAGAGACAGACATGATTAAAATGACTGAATCTGTGCTGAGCAATACCAGGTACTGGGACAACAAAGATAAATATGAATAGTCCCTGTCTTTAAGGTTCTTACATTCTGTCAGAACATTTGATCTTCTGTGGTGCAGAGAAACACACTTTTTAAAGGAAGAAAGTCATTGATTTAGAGCTAGAGGACAATGTTAAGAGAAATCTAATCCTACCTTCTCATTTTATGTGAGGAAATTGAAGTCTAGATAGCTTGAACAACTTGTCCTAGGTCATCCGGGTAGGTTGGAAGATTGAGGGTTCAAACCAAACTCTGGCTCAGTCCAGTGGGATGTTTTTCTTCAATGCATAACATGCTGGTTATATTATAAAGACATATCATAGATCAGTTAAGATAGTAGAGTAGAAGGAAGCAGCACAGACTAGTTTCCCTCATAGCTGCTCCCTCAGAGATCTCAGAAGAATGTTAGACTGAATAGGTTGAATTTGGAGATCTAAGGAGAAACCCTTGTGGGTCGCCTTTCCAGCCCAAGATAAAAAATTTGACCTGTAGAAAAGTGACCAGAGCAAGAGCTGTGGATGGGTAGCTCAGGGTCTCAGCAAGATGTTGGTAGAAGAAGGGGTTGTTGTGCTGTCCCTCTAAAACCCAAAGAGGGGAGAACTATAGTGTGTAGTTGCTCTGAACCTACAGAACCTTTCACCTGGTTGACAGGGGGATGGGGCTAGCAATTGGCTATTGGAGTTCCACTCAGGGTTAAGTCTATAGCTGTAGTACTTTTATCAGAACTAGATTTGGGAGCCTTGAAAGTTCAGGAGGATAAAGATGAGATAAATTCCTTAATTAGTCTGCTTAGGATCTGCTGAAAGTTTTCAGCATCCTGGCCTGAGTTTCCTGTGATCTTTAAAGAACACAATCTGCAATAATGCCCAGGGAACATAGTGAAAGGACACCAGTAGGACAGGCAAGGAACAAACAAGGACCCAAAAGTTTCACCAGGAACGTAGAGCCTATGCCCAATACAATGCCCTAATTTGGGAAGTGAGACTGTTAGAATGAGTGAACAAAAAAAAGTTGGAAGAGCTGTTATGATGCCAGGGATGCCCAGGGCACAAATGTCAAAAACCTCCAAAACATTTACAAGCAAAGCTTCAAAGAAAGACAAATCTTGACCATAATATCAGTTATATTTTCTAGAAGAAATGAAGCAAGACTTTAAAAAAAGACTTGCATATATTCTGTTGCTGTTAGAAGAATTTGGAGTAATACCTTCTGCTTCTCATTTCAGAATCAGACTCTTGGGGTTGGGAAAAACTTAAAGCTTGATCTAAGGTGGCATATGTAGGCAGAGCGATGGAAGTGTCAGTATTGTTGAACTGGAGGAGGAGGATCTTCAGATCCATCTGAATGGTATGATAAGGCATCTCAGGAACACAGATGCTACATTTTGCCGTTTTAGTTTTAATGGATCAAAAAGTTCTAGCTTTAAAATTCTTTAGAAGACTCTTTACTTTCTTCCTCTATTCCCTATGGCATTGTATATTAAGAAGGTGTATTCAAGTGAGGAAACCTGAGAACCAGTGTAGGGAAGAATAGCAAAGAGCATTTATGTGAAGATTATTTTTGATATATTATTTTGTGGTCAGAAATACTGTAGGCCACTGAAACAAGATAAAGGAAATAGTTGAGTTAAGGAAATAGTTCACAACCTGGCACAGAGGCTTGATGTAGTAGTAATAGACTTCAATTACACAGGCATCTAATGGTACTCTCTGCCATGACTTGTTGTCTTGCTGTAATGATAATTTGATCCTTCAAAAGGCAGAGGACCAACAGAGGGAAATTTTATCCTGGATCTGATTCTCACTAACTAGCTGCCGTAGTGGAAATGATAGGAAGCCTCCCTCCTAGAATCAGTGATAGTGGAGAGGAAAACCGAGCATAGTGTTGCATGTACGCTTTATTTTTGAAAAGCATATTTTGATAGTGGAGAGGAAAACCGAGTATAGTGTTGCATGTAACCTTTATTTTTGAAAAGCATATTTCAAAAAGTTGAAAGGAATGATAGGATTCCATGAACTGAAATTCTACAAGTGAAGTCTTGACAGTGAAGTTTAAGTGGGAAACTTAAGAATGAAATTCTGAAGTGACAGAGGAAACAGTTGAATGAAAAAACAAAATGAAAATTGTCTGAAGAGACTGGTCGAGATATGCAGGGGAATTTATACCTACCCCATCACCAGTTTAGATTTCAAGAAAGATGGAAGCAAGGACAGAGACAAATACGAATGTACATGGACCTATAAAACTAGCATTGAGTACTGAAGCTCAGAGCTGAGGCTTTGGGCAAGATGAGTTAAAAGTAACAAAAGAAGTTTTTTTGTTTTTAAGCTATATTGTGGGGGTAGAGGATAGAATTCAAGTAAAATGAGGATGAATCAGAGAAAAAGGATGGGGCTTAGGGTGGATGGAATGATAACTGACCACAGAGAAAAGAGAGAACTTCTTTGATCTTATTTTGCTTCTGTTTTCTGTGCCAAGGAGAATATCCTTTTTTGATTGTACATGGCAAAACAAAAATGTCCGTAGGCAGATGATAACCCAAGCTAAATAAGGAGATAGTCAGAGAGCATCTGTTCAGGGTTTTTCCAACCATTTTTGTGTAATGGGACCTTTTGCTAACTGGGTAGATAAAACCTATGGACCCCTTCTCAGAATTATGATTTATTACTTATCTTTATAATTGAAGAAAATGCTGAATTTGAATTGGAGGTTAGTTAAAATAATGATAATATGTTTCATGCTTTTAGACCCTCTGAAATCTATCCATGCAATTTTTAAAAACAATTTGTTTATTTTTAGTTTTCAACATTCATTTCCACAAAATTTTGAGTTACAAATTTTCTCCCCATCTTTCCCCTACCCCCACCCCAAAATAGAGATCCTACTGAATACCCCTTCCTCCAGTCTGCTCTCTCTTATATCCTCTCCCATTCCCCCTCTGATTTTCTAGTATATCCCAGTGCCTGTATATCTTATTTCCCAGTTGCCTGTAAAAAAAAATCCAAAACAAACCCAAAAAAACCTCATGTTGTTTTTTTAGTATTTGTTTTTAAAACTTTGATTTCCAGATTCTTTCCCTTCTTCCCTTGTCACCCACCCCTATGGGAAAGATAAGCAATTCAATATAGGTTGTACATGTGTAGTTATGCAAAACGTTTCCATAGTAGATATATTGTGAAAGACTAACAGTATTTCCCTCCATCCTATCCTG
>JAQQSW010019894.1:0-10956 GCA_028646575.1 Pseudocheirus occidentalis
ATAAAGGTGTAATAGAAATCAGTTCATCGGATCCTTAGCACTTAGTAACTTAGGGCTAAGTGTGGAAGGTGTGAGCCCTGTCTACTGTTGAGAAGGCATGAACTCCCCTGTTGACCTGGAGGAAGTCTAATGGATGAGACAGGAGGCCAGTGCTGTATATAAAGAAGAATTCTAGAGACAGAGAGACAGACTTGGAATTTTCCAGCTGGGGGAAGCAGGGTTATCTTAGCATATGGGAGTTGAAGAAGTGACTTCGAGTTTTCTTGAGACAGGGAGAGAGACAGAGACAGAGAGAGACAGAGACAGAGAGAGACAGAGAGACAGAGAGAAAGAGAGAGAGTTTCTCTCCCAGCATCTGGAAGCTGACTGATACCTGAGATGGAGTTTTCCTGAGACCAGAATCTGGTGAAGGCCATTCAGAAAGCCAATATTACTTCTGGGTCCTAGGGCCAGCTAAACAGCTGGAAGACTGAAGAAGCATTACCAGGATAAGACTTTATTTGTTCGTGACCTGGCTGATCCTTGAGTTCCAGGCAAGAGAGGTGGTTAATGGGTTTGAGATGTGCTGGACCCTGTGAACTTCAGTGTGTGCCAGGGATTGCCCAGAGGACTGGACAAGGACTTGGGAGTTGTCTACATCTGAGGACTAAATGAGAACCTGGCAGCTGTCTGCTTCTGAATCCAGATGACTGTTTGGTGGATTCAGGAGGGAGCTGGGACCATGGAAGTGGATCCAGGGAATCAGAGACACCACCCAGAGTCAAGGTGAAGAAAAGGCCTCTTCTTGGACAAAACTGAGGTTTTCTGGACACCAGGGGGTGGAGGGTTTGTGTAGTTTTCTAATGACTGTATTAGTGACTAATGATATTTAGCAATTGGGAATTAGCTTAGTGACTGACTGCTAGATGAGTGATTGATTAAGTTAATGGTTTCCCCATGAGTGAAAGATTGATATATTGTGAATTAACCAAATGATTAGTCTTTCATTTGTTGTTCTAAATATTGTTGCCATTGTAGTGAAAATTGCATGGTCATTCTAATGTTAAGCTGTGAATGTGAATATTATATTTTGAATGTTTGCCTTGATTTGTAATGGAATAAACAGAGCATTCACTATTACTATATAATCCAAATCTTAAAAGCTGTTCACAGTAGCATTCTTTTGGGAATCTGCTGATGCATGGCTTTATAAAAGGTATGAAGGTAAATGATAGGATGGATAGATTATATATACATATATACACACACACACACACATACATAGATATAGATATAGATAAATAGATAGATAGATAGACAGATAGACAGACAGACAGATTTACATCTGTACATGACAGCACTTAAAAAGACACATCTATATTAAAATTTCCTACGTCATCACACTGAAATCAGAGATTACTTTCTTGAAAAGAGATTTAAAACTTATTAATTTTCCCTCCTGAGTCATGAAAAAGAAAGCATCAACAAACAATAATCATGAAAATAATTGTATTATCTGGTTATTGCCATCAGTCTTTTAACTGTAAGTGTGTGATGTGATTTAGAAAAAAGAAATCATACATTTCTTGGCCATACAGCATCACTGGAAAACTGTTCACATTAAAAAGAAAACATCTTTGTTTCAGGAAGAAGTTTGGCATAGTTAATAAAATGCCACAATTGTAAAAAGGGTATTTAGTATATATTCTTCTGTATAGTCAGTTCTGGATGTAAATTATCATCTAATGTCAGGGTTTTTTTAGAAGATGCATATATTGATGGGGCAGCTCTAGAGAACCACCCACACAGTACCTGACACAGTTCGTGCCACATAGCAAGCCCTTAATGAATTCTTGTTGATTGCCATAAAGTAATAATCTAGGTAGCTGACACTCTTTATGTATTTGTTGTTTTCCCCTTCTCTTTTCTGATTACTCGATTGACCTTTTTTGACTGATTTTTCATTTAATATGGGAGCTCTGCAATATTTCAGGGTTTGACATGATCCACATCCTATCACCAATAAAAGGAGAATCTGAAAATTGTCCCCATTTATGAGGTATCTTTCCTTCAACTGGAATTTAAAATTGACAGTTTGCACAATCTTGACCAAGAAATTTGGCTAGCGTGTATTTCCCTGTTCTATTTCTTACTTGATATTAATATTTAGAAATGTTTTGGTGACTCAGGTGGTTTCTATAATATGGAGTCTTTCAATCTCCTCATTGGAATGACTGATTTACAGCTTCACTGAAAATGACAAAAGACTGTGGGGATATCTGTTCTTTTATCAATTTCTTTCAAATATAGAAGGGAAAAGCATGATTTCTAACAATTATAGCTGTTCAACATAAGAATGGGTTTTGTTTTTTTCTCCATAGGCAGCACACTTCTTGATTGGACATACTGCTAATTGTACTCATTGGGAAGGATTTTATTTTTCATGTTGATTTACCTTTCCTTTCTTTCTCTCCTTTTTACTTTTCTTTCTTTTTTTTATTTTTAAGAATGAGGTGAAGGTGAATGAAATCTACCAACTCTTGTAATGCTTAACTGTATGTTTCCAGCATTACTCTCTCCTACTAGAAGGAAAAGTGGTTGATGAAATTTATTCATTCTAAGGTCTGGGGATTTAATGTTTTCCCATTGTACCTCATGGTAGTGGAGAATATTTTTAGAAGCCTCAAAGGGCTATAAAAAGTGAACTATCTTCATCAAAATTAACCTTCCCATAGGCATTGTTTGAATAAAGTGCCTATAAAGGTTTTAAATGATAGGGGCTTATTAAATTATATTAATGTGCTTTAACCAATGGGGGATTTTCTGTATTTCCAGTTATAGGACTATAATATTCATTTATACTGGCTATATTTTAACTGAAATTTTTATCCTGTTGTAAGGATCTTTGAATATTAGACATTTATACCCCCTCCTCCACGGATTATGAATGAGCATTCATATGTAGAACCTCAAAGAAATAATGAACATTAACACTTCTATTGAGCCTTCAAGTCTTTACTTAATAACTATATATGTATATATATATATATAGCCATTCTACCAACACAACATAATTGGCATATCACCTGTTTTTCTCAATGCTAATTTTACTTGGTTTTTGCTTTCATCATTAAAACTAATTTTTTTTTCTTTTGATTTCACAGATATTATGCCTTTCTGGAGGTAAGCGTCTCCATTTAATTTGACATCCTAGATAAGATGAGCTGTATCCTCCCCACATGCTCCACTTTGTTAGCAAAACTTAAGTAAACCATACAGCATCACACCTTCATATTATCATCTTTTTTAGCTAATTACTATATTAAAAAATCTTAAGACTTAGGTATGGTATCCAAAAATGGTAGATAATACCTTCTTCCCACCAATCATCAGCTTACAACCTTTCCAAAAGGAGAGACCATATCTAACATGAATCAGACATATGACTTTTCTTATAAAATAAGAGAAAATTACAGCCTTTGGAGCTGACATACCATCAGAATCTGGTGAACTACTTCCTGGATAATTTCAGTATCATCTCACCAAATAGTGAATTGGATAGAGGGCTAGAAATGTAGTAAAGAATACCTTACTTTATTCCAATCTCAAATACTCACTAGCTTTGTGATCCTAGGCAAATTGCTTATTGAAGCTAAATGCTTCAGTTTTTTTATCCATAAGATGAGGACAATAGCACATACCTCTCAAGTTTGTTATCAGAACAAACTGAAATAATATTTATAAAGTCCTTTGAAAATGTTAATATGCTATGTAAATGCATGTTGCTGCTGTTACTGTTATTTTTATTACTAGATTAATAATTTGGAAGTCCTCAGTATTCCATTCCTATCGCCAACCAATTGTAAATAATATTGTTTATTAGTTCTTTAAATATAGAAATTCTGTTCATCTCCTTTACTTGTGTAGATGCAAGGTTGTGATGTATTTGTTTATTTGAAGAGATATTTGCTACCAAATGAAGAAACTGAGATGTTCAGGAGAAAACAATCAGATTTCTTAAGCATTTTAAAATTCCTTGAAATAATAGAGCAATCATTTAAATATAATAGGCCCAAATTCAGCCAGTAACCAGCTATGTAATATAAGACAAATTATTTCCTGCTCTGAATGAATATTAATTTTCTCATCTCTCAAATGTGCAATTCAACTAGATAACTTCTAAGTTCCATTTTAAAATATATAATTTCTATTTATCTATGATTAAAAAAATATTTAGTATTTAGGGGGCAGGACCAAGATAGTGGAGTAAAAGCAGCAATGTGCTTGAGCTCCCACTTCAACCATCTCCAATACCTGTAAAAAATGACTAAACATATTTTAGGGCTATAGAACCCACAGAGTGACAGAGAGAAACAAATCTCCCATGAAAGGCAGCCTAGTAGACCAACAGGAAGGGACTATTTCACCAAGCTGGAAATTGAGCACAGATATATGTGAGAAATTACAGGACAGACATGTGGACCAGACTGACTGGAACAGACTTCAGAAGAGTGAATAAGTGGCAGATGTGTCTGTTTCCAGACTTCACAACCCATAAATACCAAAGAGAAAGTAAAAGGTGAGTAGTGAGTAGAGAAATCTGTTGGAACTGAGTGAGAGAAAAGAGTAGTCTCGACCTTGTGCCAGGGGTGACAGAGGTGGCAACAGTGTGTCTGCTAAAGCCGCTGCCCCATGGCTGCCCTCCAGAGATCCTGGCTTGCAGAATGCACGGGGACAAAGTGACCATTGAGAGGGTAATTGCTCTTGCTTTGACCTGCTTGAATCTGGGTCACAGTCTTGGGCAGTGGGTCTGGGGTGAGGAATGCTAGCTTGTTAGGGTTTGTGGTAGCTATAGAGAGGGCACCATCCTCATAGCTCTGACAACAGCTACAAAAATCCCCAAAATTTGGGACACAACTCAATCTACATCTGGAAACAGATTTCTACCATGGCAAAGAGCTCAATAGTCAAGTAATTGGCTGGTAAGATGAGCAAGCATAGGAAGCACTAACAGCCCATAGAATCATTTTGGGGGGACAAAAAGGATCAAAACATGGAATGGGAGGAAGACCACACAGCCTGAATTCCTGCATCAAAAGCTTCCAAGAAAAATATGAGCTAGCTCAGGCCATAGAGGAGCTCAAGAAGAATTTTCAAAATCAAGTAAGAGAAGTGGAGGACAAATAGGGAAGTTAAATGACAATAATGTTAGAAAATCATAAAGAAGCAAGCAAACAGCCTGCTAAAGGAGACTCCCAAAATATGAAGAAAGTAATACCTAAAACAGACTAACAGTAATGGAAAAAGAGTCCTAAAAAAGCCAATGCTGAGAAGAATGCCTTAAAAAGTCAAATTGCCCAAATGGGAAAGGAATTTCAAAAACCCACTGAAGAGATTACCTCCTTCCAAATTAGATCAGAGCATGTGTAAGTTAATGACTTTATGAGGAATCAAGATACTATAAAACAGATCCAAACAAATGAAAAATAAATTGCAAGGCAATGTGAAATATCTCATTAGAAACACCACTAACATGGAAAATGGATCCAGAAGAGAGAATTTAAAAATTATTTGACTCCTGAAAGCCATGATTAAAAAAAAGAGCTTAGAAGTCATCCTTCAAGAAATTCACAAGGAAAATTGCCCTGATATTCTAGAACCAAAGGGCAAAATAGAAATTGAAACAATTCATCAATCACCTCTTGAAAACAAAAATCCCCGAAAGAAAACTTCTAGGAACATTATAGCCAAATTCCAGAGTTCTCTTGTCGAGGAGAAAATATCAAAAGCAGGTAGGAAGAAACAATTTGAGCATTGTGGAAACCCAATCATTATAACACAAAATCTATCAACTTTTGCATTAAGGGATCAAAGGGTTTGGCATATGATATTCTGGAAAGAAAGGAGCTAGGACTAAAACCAAGAATTATCTAGTAAACAAAACTGATTTTAATACTTCAGGAGAAAATATAGACATTCAATGAAATAATGAATTTTGAAGAATTCTTGATGAAAAAACCAGAGTTGTACAGAAAATTTTGACTTTCAAATAAAAGAAACAACAGAAGAATGAAAAGGTAAGCAGGAAAAAGAAATCATAAGTATCTCATTAAAGTTGAACTACTTACATTCCTTTTTTTAAATAAATTTTATTTGTTTCTTGTTTACACCATTCATTTTCATGAGATTTTTGAATTATAAATTTCTCCCCATCTTTCCCCTACCCCAACCCTAAAATAGCAATCCCATTGTAAAGCCCCTCCCCTGATCTGCTCTCTTACTTTCTGGTAGGGCAGGGAGGGTCTCCCTATCCCAGCCCCTATATATCTTAATTCTTAGTCGCAGGTATTGCAGAGCTTTAAATTCTAGATTCTTTCAATTCCGCTCTTGTCACCCACTCCCTCTGGAAGTGCAATCAATTCAATACAGGCTGTGGATGTGTGATTATACAGGACATCTTGATAGTAGACATATTGTGGCAGTGATTATATGTCCCTTCTTCCTATCCCTCCCCACCTTGTTCTGTTCTCTACTCTGTCCCTGTCCCTTTCCTGAAGTATGTGCTTCTAGCATCCCTCCCCCAGATCCTGCCCTCCCCTCCATCATGTCCCCTCTCATCCCCTTTTCCCCTACTCTCCTGTGCGGCATGATGCCCACTTTAGCGTTTATGCAACTTCTTCCATAAGCCCAATTTGATGAGAGTAATTGAAAGTAAAGTTGTAACAGTTATCCCTTGCCTCTTCTATATGGGATGATTAATTCCATTTTGTCTCTCCCTGTCTTCTCTCATTCTGGTCCTCTCCCACCTCAGAATTTCACCTTTTAAAGTATCATCCCTTCATATTCAATTTATCCTATACCCTCTATATACACATTTACACACATGCTCAGATATGTATTTATACGCTCTACTTACATTCCTACATGGAAAAATGATCATTGAACCTATGAGACTTTTTTCAGTATTAGGATAGTGAAGGGGATGTATATTAATATGTGTGTGTATATATAGAAGGTTGTATGTGTATATAGATATATGTGTATACATGTGTGCATAGAGAGAGAGCACAGGATGAGTTAAATATGAAGTGATGATATCTAAAAAACAAAATTAAGAGGAGAGGGAGGAGTACATTAGGAGAAAGAGAAAGGGAGAGATATGTTAGGGTAAATTATTTTATGTAAAAGAGGCAAGAGAACACTACTACAATCGAGAGGAAGAGCAAGAAGGTGAAAGTGAATTGATCAAACTTACTCTCATTGAATTTGTCTTAAGTAAGGAATAACATTCACACTCAACTGAGTGTCTTACCCTGGAGGAAAGTATACAAAAAGTGCATAACAGTGGGAATGACAGAAGGGAGGGCAGATTGGGAGAGAGGGTAGTTAGAAGCAAACAATTTTGAAAAGGGAACAGAGTCAAAGGAGAAAATAGAATAATTGGGGGGTGGGATAGAATTGAGAGAAATATGATTAGTCTTTCATAATGTAACTAGTATGGAAATGTTTTGTGTAACTACACATGTACAGCTTACATTGAATTGCTTGTCTTTCCAGTGGGGATGAGTGAGGAGGGAAGAAGGGAAAGTATCTGGAAATCAAAGCTTTAAAAACAAATGTTTAAAAAATTGTGGGTTTTTTGCATTCAACTAGAAAATAATATATATAAACAATGGAGTATAGATATCCATCTTGCCTTTACTAGAAAATTAGGGGGGAATGGGAGAAGATGTAAGAGAAAACAGATTGGGAGAAGAGGTATTCAATAGGCTCATTATCTTGGGATGGGGGTACGGGAGAGATGGGGAAAAATTTGTAACTCAAAATCTTGTGGAAATGAAAGTTGAAAATTATACATACATATATATATGTAATTTAGTTTTTCTTCAGTTACATGAAAGCAGCATTTTTGATTATGTGTTTTCTTTTGTTTTTATCATCTACAAATTTCAAAGAAAACAATATCCACTAATATTTTGCAATATTTTGCTAACATTGCTGAGAACACCTTTCCCCAGTCTTTCTATACTGACTCATATTAAAATCACAGTATAAATAGTATACCTTATGACTAAGTGTTATCACAAATGATCTTGACATGATAAAGTTTTAGTTGCTAATAAGATAAAATTTGGAAGTAAAATCAAATTAAAATCTGATATTTGGGTACAAAAATACAACTGCACAGGCATAGAAATGAGAATGCTTGGTCAGATAGTATTTCTAATAAACAAACAAACAAACAAAAAATAAACTAAAGATGTTATTGGGCAATAAGCTCAGTATGAGTAAGGAATGTAATTCTTCCCACCCCCCCCCAAAAAAAAAGCTGATGTGAACTTGGATTGAGTTACTTGACATTTAGTTTCTAGAATTAAAGAGATGATAGTCCCTTTATTTTTTGCCTTCATTAGGCCACATTGGCCATATTCATTTGAGTCTTGATTGGTAGAATTAAAAAAGGACATTGATAAGCATGAGACTTTAAAAGGTGAGAAGCAGAGATACTGGATGTACTTCAGACCATGATGTAGAAAGAAAATTTGTAGATGCCATTTATTATTTTTAACCATAGGAAGAGAAATGAAGTAGCCATGGAAAATGTCTTCAATGGTTTGAAATGCTCTGGATATAGACTACATTGATTTTATTTTGTCCTAGAAGGAATAAGGAGAAATAATAGGTATAAGACATAATTTAGACTAAATATCAGTGGTATCTTCACAACGACTACAGTTTTCCCAAAGTGCAATGAGTTGCCTTATAAGGTCATGTAATCTCCCTTACTAGAATTTTATAAGTGGGAATTTGATGACCATCTGTCTGATATATTTAAAGGGGGATTTCTGTTTTCTGTGGATTGAAGTAGATGGCTGCCAAAGTCTTTCTAACCCTCAAATTTAGATTTTGAACTTTATCAGTGAAAATGAAAAAAAATTATGATGATGATAAATAATAATAGTAGCTAGTATTCAGTTCTTATTTCTTCATAGTCTCTAACTCAGTCAATAAATCACTTCTAGATATGATGATTTTGAAAATTTTTGAACAAGAAGAACAAAAGAAGGAAACCTTCATTATTGTTCATTTTAATACCAAAGCTGCTTTGGGCTATTGAAGACTATGAAGACTCTGAGTCTCTCTCTTTCATTCTCTCTCTCTCTCTCTCTCTCTCTCTCTCTCTCTCTCTCTCTCTCTCTCTCTCTGTCTCTCTCTCTCCCTCTCTCCCACCATTATAATGGAAGAAAAAGTCAGATCACACAGTCTTGCTCTCCTATAAAAATATAAGCAATTTCTTGAAGGTGAATAGATTTGATTCCTTTGCATGCATTCCATTTTCAATAGTAAAGTCTCCAAATTTACGGAGGTTAATTTTTTCACATTTTAAAGATCTTTCCAGACAATGTTGTTGACATCCTCTCTGAATTTGCCCATTATTCTACAAAATGTCCATGTATTGCCTACAATTTTGTTCATTTAAGTATTCAGCCCATTTTTTTTTCCTAGAAGAGTTTAGGGAACATAATAGCATTTAGAAGAAACACTTTCTTGACATTCTTCTTGCTAGTCTAAATTACTTAAAGGGGGAACAAAAAGAAAAAAAAGAAAAAAGTGTTTTATAGTGAACTCAAGTCTTGCCATACAATTTAGTTAAATCTTGTAACTTGAATGTAATTAATAATCATTAGGTTGAACTATTTGTTTTCTCAGAAATTTGGGCTAATTCTTGTACATCATTGGTCAACTTCTGGGAAGTAAGGATAGCATTAATGATGAAATATCTTCTGCTGAGGAATTCTAAGTTATAATTTTTACAGTAAAGATTTCAATTGTAAAATCACAATTCAATTTAATACAAGTCTAAACACATCTCTTAGGAGGTTATGATATGCCAGGATTTTTCTTGTGCACTGAAGTTAGAGACAAAATTGAAACAGTCTTCCCTGAAGGAGCTTACTTTCTATGAAAAAAAATTACGTATTACTTACATACACACACAGAATATACATACATACTTCTTTGAGTCTCATGGTAGCTATCTATAGGGCAGGGGAGAAGGGGAAAAGTAAAATCCCATTATAATTCATTGTGTGTTTGAAAGGAATAGCAAGTTCTTCATAATATATTTGCAGTTTGAAGTGCAATCATCTTTTTAAAATTTTTTCTGTTATAGAAATGCTGTTTTCATCTATAAATTAAAAATATTTTAAAATGTTTTCACAATAATTTATGTATAGTGGTTTACTTAATGTATTTCATTTAAGCCTCATCAATAAGTGCCCAGTCAGGTAGGCACTACAAGTATTATTATCCCCACTTAAAGACAACCAGGTGGCACAGGTTATTGAGTTCTAGTCTTGGATTCAAGATGACCTAAATCAACCCTCAGACACTTTTTTGCTACACAACCTTTGGCAAGTCACAAGCCCTGATTACCCAGTTTCCCCATCTATAAAATGGGAATAAAAATAATATCTTCCCCATGGGGTTGTTGTAAGGATAAAATGAAGTAATATTTGTAAAGTGTTTTTCAAATCTTAAACTCTATATGCATGTTGTCTATTTTTCAAAGCTGAGGAAACCAAGGTTCAGAGTTTAAACATACTTCCAATAGTAACATAAGTTAGTAAGTAGAAGAAGCAGGATTTTAATCTAAGACTTTTTGACTCCATGTCTAGTGCTCTTTCTACTGTGCCTTATACACTCCCAAAATATTTGGAGTCCCTACCTCCCTTAGGAAGATGCTGTAATGGTAATGGAATTTGGAGATGCCCCTGAATTGACTTGGCTCTTGGGTTGAGTGTTAAGACCCAGAGCTTGTGAATCCCACTTGTGGGATGGACTTGTTGACGTGAAGAGAGGGGGCTAACCTATGAGGAGCCATGAATGGAAAGGAAGGCTCAAGCCCAGAGAAGGCCAGAAGAAGAAGTACGTTTGGGAAGAGCAGTATCCAGTGTCATTGAGCCTGAGTTGCTG